>VZZY01026026.1:8976-33396 GCA_013400335.1 Eurystomus gularis | reverse complement strand
AGCTGCTCTCAACTGAGGAGAAAACTGAGCCCTGGATAAGAAGTGCTACTGACTTTAAAATTTGACTGCCCTGAAGGAATAAGCAGGCAAACCGAAACCAAAGACTAAATTATGAGCAAGCGGGGCAGATGGTGTCAGTGCCATCTTCAGCTTACAACTTCCTCCTCTGGGAGGAGGGAATTGGGAAAAAGTCTAATTTATCTATGATTCCAATATATGTAGCCTGCCTCCCAAGCACAAATATATTAGCTCAGTTTCATATACATTTACAGAATGGGTAAGTTGGTCATATATTAAGAAAATATGATCCTGTCAGGAGTGACGTATAACTTCCCTTAAAATATTCTGAAATTGCAGGAATAAATTACTTCATTCTTTAGCTATTCAGCATTTAAAATGGGAGAACAGACACTAGGAAGTTTACTCTGCCTTTCCCAAGCCGACTCTGACCAAATGCACTTTATGCCCCATGCAGCTACCTCAGTATGTAGATTAGGAACTTGTTTACAAATTCTCCCTAATTTACAACTAGGGGAAAAAAAGGTGCTTACAAGCTGCCTTTGATTTCTCTGCTGTGATCTATGGATAAGAGGGGTTTTCTTTCCCCTGAAGGGGGAGAGAAAACAACCTATTATATATGGTAGATTCATATGGACTCAGCACATCAGCATTTTACACACAGGAACACTGCCAAAGACAACTGCAAGCATATATATTTCTGGAGCACTGTTAATCATATTATAAAGGTCTTAAGTACACACATAAAACCTGATACTTACAGATGTCTTTCTTGTGAATTTCAAATTCTTTCCTAGCGAAAGCAGTTCCACCAAGGCTGTTTGTGGTTATTGTCACTGTGCTGGAGCTCTCTGGGACTGGAATCTCAACCCTTTTCTCCTTAGTTCTAAAACATACTGGAGAGGGGAGGTCACTGAAAAGACAGAGAGCATTAAGCAGGTATTTCAGCTAACAGGAAGCTAAGGAAAGTTAAGTCCTATTCCTAGGACGCTAATAAAGCACAAATACCCTGTAATATAATGGAGAGCTCCATATCAAGTTTGTGAAGGAGTATGGGCTTTCATTACTATCAAATTAACAGGCATTCCCATGTCACTTTTATCGTAGTGATAGACTGTGCAATAGTTGTACAATGCAGCTACCTAGTTGTTAAGAGAACACTTCAAAGTGAAAAACCGACTTTTTAACCATAAGACACATTACTGAAAACTACAGTCACCATTAATCAATACTTCAAAATAAACAAAATACTAATAAAAAACCCCAACAACAGTACATCCTCTTGCCTGTATGTTTTCTGACTTACTCTCCCTCCATTTCTTCTCAAAGAGATGGCACAGTGGTGCAAAAAGTGGGTTTACCCATCTATGTACCCAACTTAGAACAAATCTTTCAGCTCCCTTCTGCTGGTCAGCTCATGGGGAAGGAGCAGAGGGCAGAATTGCTAAGATCCCAGATGGAAGTACAGTCTGAGCACCATCCTTGTGCAGTGCTCACCATAACGTGATCTGGCCTTTGTCTGGAGGTTGTAGATACATACAGGAAACATAAACGGATGAGTCAAATCCCTTTGCTCATTATTATTGATATGCAACTAGAAAGGCAGAAAGTGGAAAAATCAGAATTTCCTCTTGGGGGGAATGATGAGAGGAAGGAAAACAAAGAGAACAATGCCAGACTTCCTGCTGAGGGATTGTTACTTGCTTATGAACTGGAACAGGACCCTGGAGCTCCCATTGGTTGGAATCAAGAGCTCAGATTGAACTTTTAAGATCCATGCAAGACTCTGGGCTAGCAAAGGCCAGCTGAGACTTGAGTGCTCAGATAGGCTATGGCTCTTCTGTACTGAGATTTATTAGAGGATGTTTGGGCAACTGAAAAACAAGAACTCTTTCTCTCAGGGAGGTCTGCACTAAGCTCAGCTCTCAGCCTCTTTGCTTCGAGGACCCAAGCCTGTTCTGCTTTGCTAAGGAGAAGCAGCAGTAGCTACATGACTGTTCTTGTTTAGAGGGCAGTACCTCATGAACTCTGCACTCCTGAACTCTGGCCACAATGTCACATACGTGCATTTTTTTAAGTATAGAAATGATAGTTGGCAAAGCAAGAGGATTAACTAGACATAGAAAATCAAACATGTAGGTGGAAAAAGTGCAGCCAAGCCCTGGGACCCCAAGGAAAAAGTCTGGGCTGCCTGCAGAATTTACAGAAAAAAAGACAGTACAAATATCTGGATTAGGGGTAGTATCAAGATGCAAAAAGGATTTGAACTCATCCCTAGCACATGATAAGTATTTGGCAGACCCACAGCATGGGGAATTGCACATGTAGTTCCCATTAGTGAAAAGCATACTGAAGATTTAAGGTTTTTTAACATTTCTCAAAATTTTCAACTTGCATTCACTTCAGAAAAGCTATTGTAATTTTGGAATAATTTTTGTATTTCCTCTCGTATGATGCTCTCCAGATAGCTTAAAATTTATAAAGGTTATAAGACAGCCATCAAGAGATTTTTCATGTTTTTCCACATGTGAATCTCAACACTTATGTCATATATTCTACCACTTTGGCCCATAACATCAGGATTCACTTCTTCCAACTATCATTTCCTTTTGGATTGAACATGGTTTGAAGACGTCCCTCATGAAAACTCTGAGCAAGGGCTAGGCAGACACACAGAGAAGTCTGAGTAAATAAGAGAATCTTCCAGTCCTTTAAAGACAGCAAGCAGGAGATTTTGGCAGGAGAATTGTTAGCATGAAACAAGACTTTGCCAGAAATCCCGCCATTGCCTTTGTTAGTGCCTGGGGGGAGCACCACCCAAGGAAAACTAATGGGGAGATGCTGGGAAACAACAGCATCACAAATTCCATGGGCAGTGACTAAGGAATAACAATACTTTCATTAAACTTGGTAGTTTTCAACCAGGTATGCAGTGGACTTACTTGGTAGTATAGCAAAAGTCAGTCTGTCCATGTCTTCCTTTAGAAGAGGCATCCCAAGTGCAGATCATTTTACGTAAATTGTGCGTTACACATTTCAAATTCCTGGGGTGCCTCGGAGATCCTGAAATCATGCAAGAAATACAGTCACAAACTGCAGGTCAAAAATGACCAAGTGTAAAATAACTGCTATTGTTCACATCTATAGTAATTATTTTAATATTCTTATTGAATGCAAGTCTGGCCAGTATTTTAAAACTGGTGAATGATTTGTGCACCTGATCACAGACAGTCATAGACTGCCAGAATTCTAGAAGCACCTAAAATCTGGGTTTATACTTGTGTGCAATGACACAGGCAGCTGTTTCTTCCCACAATACCCATTTCTAGCCTAGCCTAACATGCAGGCTTTGGGCCAATGGCAAAACCGCAAGCTTCGATGATAATGAGTTTTTTGCTCTCCTCCATTGTCCCACACGGAGGGCAATTAATGATAGAAGGACAATTAATGATAATGTGTGAAATTGTCACAGCCAGCCGACATGTACAGCAAGAAGGTATTAATGCAGAGACTTACACCAACTGCATATGCAGTCTATCACAGTTGCATTATGGAGAATTTAATATCCAATTTTGCACTGGTTTAAAAGATGCTACCGGTTGCTGGAATGCAGAGACCAGGCCTGGTACTACTTCAATCCCTAGGATAGCGTAGCACCACGGAAGTAATGAATTTTGAGCATAGGTATAGTAGGAAAGTAATGTAATTAAATGGCATCAGTGCAGAAGCTATGAAAAAGAAGTAATTAGTGAATTACACTGTAATAAACTCACCTATCTCTTGGCTATATATTAAGCTTCTTAAACATAAAACAGCTAGTGCTAAAAGGCAGCAGAAGCTTGAATTCTTCCTCATTCTTCCGTTTGTTTTCAGAACACCAAATTTAAGCAGGAATAAACGTCATCTTCCAACAAGCTGGTCAGTTCTAAAATTAAAAACAAAAACAAAACCTTTGAAATTCCAGAGCCACTTTTTGTTCCATCCACTTTTCTTCTTCAGTGCTGCTCCCAGGTGTAGCAACTCCTTTTTCTTGGTTGTCTGGCAATCAAACCTTTTTACTGTCCCAACCAGTCCTTGATGCATACATTTTCTGCGAGACATTTCAAACATAACCTTGAGAATTACAGACATGTAAAACTCAACTGTTCAGAGTCCTCCTCTGGGACTATCTGAGGCCAGAACTGAATAGACATGGCAGGGCAGTCCCCTAGAACAGGCCTTTCCAACTTAGATTAGATGTCATACTCACAAAGGGTCTTGTATACTGTGAATGAAAATGTCCCCTGCTTCAGATATGGACTTAAGGCGATAGGAGAGCCCATCTGTTTTCCTCTCCCCTCTGCTCACTTTTCCTATTGCTGCTACTCAAAGCTATGGGATACCTGAGACACTGTAGAATTACAGTGTAGAACCAGGATCACTGGTTCTATCCAGTTATGTTATGTAATAATATCTGGAGGAATAAAGAGGAAAAAAAATGGGAGCTATTTCTCTACCAAAAGATACTTGTTGATATAAGTACTAACCTTAAGATTAAAATGATGTAAATATTACACTTAATGTGTTCTTAGAAGATCTACGGGTTGCATGTTTTCCAAAGAGAAGTTCAACTGTTCAGCAGAATCTGGGGAACACATTCAGTTCCATCCACACATTAGCCACCATCACTTTGTTTTCAAAAAGAAGACTGCAGGAAAGCTTAGCCGAAAGCCCAACCAGTTCCTGGTGCATTGTTCTCCTGCCACCTGAAAGCTCTGAGTACTTGAGCACACTCTTAGAGACCCTAACTCCTGTGTAGCAGGGCCCTTCTCTCACTCACCAACAGCAGGAGCTGGACCATTTTCACCTAAGAACATAGCTGAGCCAGCCTCTCCTACAGAGCAGTTTTGTAAAACTCCCATTTTGCCCAGGCTACTTCTTTTAAAAGAAGTGGAAAGGCTCCTGACCTTGCCTTAGACACCTTTTCCAAAGCTAGATGTACATTATCGTCAGAATAACAGACTTTGCCTAAAAGCCTCTCTGATTTTAAAAAGCATGTCTCTTCACTAGAAGTATGCTCCTACATCCCTGCAACACGATCTTTTATTTTTTATTACCTTTTTTAAAAGGAATTCTCCCTCAGGGGACAGCTGGGAATGCCCAAAATGCTCTCCTGTCCCTCACCAATTCGCAGTGTGCTATGGAAAAGGCCAGTGTTGCATTTGGAGGGAAGAAACATCCTTAAAATATAACAATTATTTTATTTTCACCACATTCTGAAACAATCTGAAGATCTTGCTAAAAACATACTAATTTAAGCTATACTACCCAAGACACATTCAGTTCTTTTTATACATTCCTAAACTGTAATATCCATGCCATGCAACTTGTTAAAGGCCAAATAAAGAGTGAAGTTTGACAAACCCATGTTCAGGTACAGACAAATCAGAAACCTGAAAGCACATAAAAGCTAATAATCTCTGTGCCAGAAGTTCCCCACTACATTTTGGTGTCTCTTGGGGTCTTCATATTCTATCTGTCCATGTTACTAATGAAAAAATGTTAGCTCCAGTTTTAAGCTTTATTCACAAACCGCTAACTTCATAAAAAACATGAAGACTACTCAGACAGACCTGGGAGAGAGATGAATAAAATTACTGATTTCTATTGTAATGTACATATAAATTATATCTGTTTGTGAGTAGTTCTTCAAAGGCCATTTCTGGTTTGCAGAAAATCAAAATTTCAAGTATTAGATCAAAATCACTTGACAGTCCCCTATTAGTTAGCAGGAACCAAGTAAAGTGTATATATATACATATATGTAAAGAAAAAAAAGGAAAGCACTCATGCCACTTGAAGAAGAGAAAACTGCATTGTGAAGATAATTAAATCCCAAGACTCTCACTTTCTAAACACATTATCTGTAGAGGATTGTGAAAAACCTGTTTGGTCATGCCAGGTCTATGAGGCAGGTTCAGCAACAACATGTGTGTGTGGTTCAAGAAAATCTTCTGGTTTTCTGCACACTCCTCCAATACACAGCTCACTGAGAAGTCCTCCTACTGCAGATGTTTTAAAAGTAACATCACAGTAGTGAATTACAAGAAATTTGAGTCATACCAAATTCTCCTAACTCATGCACAGTTTTAATTTCTGTTTCAGAGTCAAGCACCAAAGAGAACCTATATACTTTCATGCAGAGTATGATGAGTGTCTTGTAAACCACAATCTTTTGTAAGAACCGTAGACTCCCTGGCTCTTGTCTTCTCATACACATTTTATAGCTTGCTGAAAAGTTTGCAATTCGAAGCCTCATGTCATGTAATTAAATGCCATTAGTCAGGAGAAAAGATCCCCATTTATAGGCTTGTTTTAATTACAAAGTTACAAAATAATTGAAATAATTTAAGCATAGGAAGTTCATTTTCTTTGGATGAAAGCTGCCTTCCATCAATTCAAGATTAATTCAAACAAGGCATGGAGGTTTTTCCTTCCCCTGGAGAGATATGAACAGCATGTTATCCTCTAGGCAGATATACTCTTAAGCCAGATAGGGCAATGTAAGTGAGAGAGATTTATTCAAGACAGGAGAGACCAACATTGTCAGAGGAGGGTAAAATACTGACCAGAGCTGGCTGGAGTGCAACATGAGCAGTTGCTACTAAGCATAAATGTCTATGCATTGGAAGTCTTTATTTTTAAAAAACAGTATGAAGGGGGTCAGACCTCTACACCAGAAAGAGCAATTGCAACTAAAACTTTCTAACAGTTTTCCATCTTAAAAAACATCAGCAATAGCACATCCCATAACAATCTCATTTTCTTGGGTGATCTATTCGTATCACTTCATTGGCCCTGTCATTAGTGGTCCCAGTGTGTTACACAACAACCTCTTGCACCATTTTAAGCACATTACTTTGTCCTATCTTCAGCTGACAAGGAACAGTTTATCCTCTGCCTTGCAGCAACTTCTTACATAAAAGATGACTGATACCAGGTCTCTTCTAGTTTTTCCCTTAAAAACACCTTTTTTTTTTTCACCATTTCCGAGTCTTAGTTTTTAGATTTCTGGTAATTCCTGAAACATATATTTCCCCGTGGACCCAATCTGCTGTATCCTCAGCAGCTTTGAAATATTTCTGCCTCTTTGAAGCCTGAGAATTATCAAGCACAATGAAGGAAACTTTCTAAGGCAAACCTATACATAGGATGTGTTTACACAGCCCATGCTGTATTTGCTTTCTCCCAACATTCAGACCTTGTTGACTCAATTTCATCTTGTGATCCAGCCCCGGATACTACCGTATAAAGCTGCCACGTAGCTGTTTATCTAGTACTTCAGACTCCAATCTCATCCCCAAATGGACTGCAAACCTCCTCACCTAGCATGAGTATGTTTGCACAGCAAATTCATCTTAAAGGCCTTGCCTGAAAAGGTCTTTCACTGTTGAAATTTTAAAATAATTAAAAAATGCTGCACAAATCTATGCTAAGGAACAACATTGTGTTTGTATCCAAAAAGTATTCCCATGCAAATTCATGCCATACCAACAGCAAAGACATGGCAGGCTTCAGTATATAAATTGTCTATATGTAAGATCAGCTACCAAAAGTAGGATTCCACAATAACTGTTGGAAGCTCCAGTAGTTGGACATGTCCTGACTTCTGCTCATCGCTTTATGTTGTGCAGTGGAACTACCCTTGTGCCTATGGTCAGAAAGAAGTAATTTTAAATTTCTTTTTAGGCAGAGAAACTAACAAAGAAACAATTAGATTCAGGTTCTTAATTACTGAAGTCAACAGCTGGTGGCCTGTATTTAAAACAGCGCAATATCAACTGTGGACTTTTAGATGACTTTTAAAGATATTGATGCATACAGTGCACGTACTGGTGATCAGACAGACAAAGGGGAAAGTACTCCAAGTCAATAATGTGTGCTTAATAAAGTATCGAAGACAGCTTTCCTTCTGTGACATTGTCATCTGTAAAAAAGGTTAAAGGTTCTGTGACAAGCTGAGAAAACACACCAGCTGTTTGACAGTGACTTGCTAAGGCATTACTAGTGTCTTTATACTTAGCCTCTAATTGGGAAAAACAGAAGATAACTGGTATCTCTCCTACCGACTGTGTTTCGTATTATTTATCTCTTGGCTTAACTGGTTCTGCATATCTTTTTTTAAAGCATAGCTGGCCAAATGCTCAATTCTCTTTAAAGGAAAAAAAAGTATTTTCTTAGTCAGTTGTAACAGATTAGTTCTCTAAGCACAGAAGTTCTTCAAAGCTCTGTTCTACTTTTGAGTTTTCTGGTCTCTGAATGCATTTTATTGTCAAGTGCTTGGAAACTACTTTGAAAACAAACAAAACAGATTAAGAAAAAAAAGAAAAAAATCTTTCTGGTCTGATTTCTGCCCGCAGTCTGACGGGGCAGCTACAGCCTTAAAGATTCTGTTTTAGAAAAAATGTCCATGATATTTAAGGCTATATTTGTGCTCTCAAAGCAGATACCTAAAAAGAAAAGTCAGATATACAAAAGGTTTAGGGAAACTATAAGTGGAGAATAGTAGATAAAATCATGAAACCAGTAAAACTGTATGTATTAAACATAATAGAAGAAATCTGTTTGTCAATAAATTTTCTCAAGTTACAATTTATTTGTTTTTTTCTCCACAGTTTAAGGTATCATCATAATAATTTACCACTAAATGGAAAAAGGCTCTCCAGGAAAAAGATTATACAGCATACCACAAGAAAATTGTAGAGACCGATGGCAGACTTCATTTTTGGCAATACTGAACAGCCGTCATCCCAAACACAGCCAGGCAGAAATGTAAGTGCTAAGTATGTGCATAGATCAAAACCTTATTGCTAGGAGGAAAATCATTTTGCTTAGCAGGTGGAGAATGGTCATTCTACTTGTCTCTGCCCAAAGATACTTATTTAACCTTCAAAGTGAAAGAAAACACGCCTATATCCAGATAAAAATGCATATATCAAATTACACATACTACAATTGCCAACAGAAAGCTTCCAAAAAAATTCCCCTATCTGTAAGACCATGCCAGAAGTACACATTTCTGGGAAACCAAGCAAATTACCAATACAGCTGACAGTAAAGACAATGAACACAGAAACAGAAGATGAACTGGCTTCCTTTAGAACAGCTTTGCTTATCCCACAGCCTTCAGTCTTTGACTTTAAAGCTAGCTGAGTAATAAAAAAAATGGAAGTAGAATTAATAAGATTTATTTGAGGGGGTTTGGCTGTTTTTCAATAGAGTACATTCTTTCACCTCCTTAAAAAAATTCCCAAAGTTGAGACAAAAATCTCTGTTTAGTAATCTAAATGCAGGCTTTCCCTCTCTGTTTTATAACATGGCACTATTCCACATTATAAAAGATTCGCAGGACATGAATCACTAAAACTCGTTTACAAATGAAGGCTGAATCCCATTTGGGAATCTGGCTTTCCCCAGTTCTGAGGAATTAATTTAAGAATCTGCTATTTCTCTTTCCGAAAGCTGATAAAATAATTCAAGTCATCTATCTGCACCAAATGCACTCTCCCAGTCTGCTGCAGCAGAAAAGGAAACAAAGATGGGGTGTTAAGATACCATACAGTAAATATGCAGGAGTGCACAAGGCCATATTTTCAGTCCTTTGAGACAAACTTTGTTTTGTTGGGTTTTTTCCTGTCAAGCACAAGAAGAAAAATTCCCTCCTCACTGCTTTCTCTAGTTGCCAAACAGCAGCATCACCTCTGAGATGCTGGGACGCCAATGCAGCTACCTTGTGGCCACCTCAACCTGCTTCTGCTCTGCCAGGTGATGTGAGGACACAACACACAAGCTCAAGACAAGGATCAACACTTCAAGAACTCATTTTCAAAGCTCTTGGTCACAAGCACCATCTACAAAGGCAAGCATTTCTACAAGAATTTTTACTGAAAAGATTAAAGGTGCATCCCAGCTGGAGTAAATATTTCACCTGGCTCAGAGTCTAAGACCAGTGCACAGCTGCATCTGCTTTCCAGTATTTCCAGTTCCTCTTTTCTTCGAATCCCAGTACTGTTGAAAACTATGGAAATTTAAAGAAGCAAGTTGCAGACTGCAAGAGCTGGTGGGTACTTCCAGGCAGTGAGTGGCATGAGAAGCACCTTCAACTGGGAAGGGGAGGACAGAAAGATCTCTGCATGGGATTTCATGACTTGGGGAGGGTGATGCATGAAGAGTACATACAGGACAGGGATCAGAAAGGTTTGAAGTCATTTGCTTAAGAAATCCATGAACCAGCACCACAATTCAAGGATGACTTTACAAAAGCACTTAGGACCTGATGGACAGCACAACATACACACAAAAACTGAGACCCTTAGGACTTGCCTTTAGAAGGAAAGGAAAGTATACAGAAAAAACAGATGTCAAATAGTTTAATCATAGCAATGGATACAATTTTGAGAAGACTCTGCAAATCACAATGGGAGACTCCTTTAGGTTACTCATATCAACCAAAAAAACCCACCAAATGAGACCAAACCATGTGGCTTATAGAGACAATTGGGAAGAATATCCCTGCTGGGATAGCAGAGCTAGAGAGAAAAAAGCAGCACAGTGACACTGAAGAGGCAGAGCAGTCAGGCAGAGCAGTGAACTGAAAGGGCAGAACAAAGCAAAGAGACACTCTAGGAATCAATGATTTATTATTACCTCAATTAAAACTAAACTCATGAAATGACATTTTTTCGTGTTTTGGGTTGTTTTTTTTTTTCACGCTAAATATACATTTTGTACACTCTGCCTTTTGTTCTCACTGAACTCACTGCCTGTTTTCGATTAAAGTGTATGCTAATTTGGAAACCGTTAGTCCTGCTGGAGTCATGTGCCACACATTGCCCAGCGTACACCATGCAAGAGTGGTCTGCAAGACAGGCGTTGCATTTGATGTTCCTAGCGTGAGACTTTCAGAAGAACAAAGACACTTTCAAAAGAAAATTGGGTGTCTAACTCATGAATTTGGAAGTCCTTGCCCATATCAATTATCCACTGAGCACGTGGTTAAATATAAGCACATCCATCAGTACTATGAACACAGCACTGCCCTCCAGATGGTCAGAACAGAAAACAAACTCTTATGAGAAACAGTGAATCCTAATACTACCAAAAATAGACTAAATATGTTTTTGGGATATTCTGTAAGCCTGTTCATGATTTATTGTTATTGTTATTATAGATTACCCCCTAAGCCTTAGTAGACATCAGAGAAGGCACACTCGAGAAGCCTGGACTACAGTCCAGTAAAGGTTGACTTCACTGTGCAGCAATTTCCTCAGCAGGGTCTCTCCATCCAGCTGCAGAATTTCATTAAGCTTGTAAGGACATAGTATGCTGAGACCTCACCTCCTTGTTCTGAGTGAACTGAACTTGGATTGTGTGTTCAAAGGTTACTGCAAGGGTAAGAGGACAGGCAAAGCATTATCAGATAAGGCCGACTTCCTTAGGAAGTCAGCTCAAGTTAACAAACACAGATTCTTCTCCCATATTGGTGCAGATGGAAAACACCTAATCATCTGAACAAAGAACAAAGCAAAGGGGTGAAGGTTAAGGGCCACTACTGGCCAAAAGAGAAATTTTGATCTTCCAGGCTATTGTGCTGTGCAGAAGAAAGAAATGCCTCCAAGTCATTTACACGCTTGTGTTTTAACCCATTCAAAAATTTTCTTGATACTTACTACAACTGGCAAATTAATACTGCAGTAAGGTGAAAAATTCAACTTATGTATTTGTGTAAATCTGATACAGCTACACATGTTTCCTGATATGCCTGAATCTGGTGACCTCATGGTCAACATACTTCCTGGAATTCTTGAACTCCACAACACAGCATGGAACAAGTACACTGAGCAAAGGCATACAAGTCTGATTACTTTGCATATATAAAAACCACTTCTTATCATGAATGCTATGGCTGCCCATTATGCCTTTTTAATACTTAATACAAGTAAAAGTATAGAAACAAATGTACCCAGATTTCTTGCAGTGCATGAACATAGAATCAAATGAACGTACACAGAGGTTTCTCACTTTTCCAGTACTTGCTGCATTGTACTGATACATAAATGAAATAAAACACAAACCAAATATTCCAAAGGACATTTCATGCTTTGGGGGTACTCTTAGTCTCTGTATAGTTCTCAAGACAGCGATCTTCAGAGGAAAATGTCATTTGCCCACATTAGCAATTGTGCTTTATCCAATGTGAGGTTCAAGGGCTAGGCCATGTCACTCAGACTTTACAAAGAGGGCTGCAGAAAAAAATTGTTGTTCCTCAGAAAAGTCATGTTATCCACATAATTTTGTCCCTGCCATTTCTCTTAAGTACGTCCTTAAAGAAGTTGACCTTATTAATGAAAGTTTATTTTCCTTAATCTGGCAATGTCCAAAAACTTATTTTGAACTATATGACCTTTAATCTTCTTTCCATCACAGGAAAAGCCTATTTAGTTTTATAAGAGAACACTGATAATTACTGAAACAATTCCAAGTGTATTTTTTTTAAACAACCGGCAATGACCTGAGGGTTGGAATCCTTCACTGTTTACAATGAAACCTGTGGTATTTGAATTATTTTTAAGGTACAATGAACTGAATCCAAAGAAAGTCTGTCTTGATGTGTACAAACAGCATATAAATAGATCAAATGCTGAAATGTGGCTTTCACATTAAATAATATATTAAGAATAATGAGCAACAGTTATGCAACATCCTTTCAGAGTGAATGTAAGGAATGAGAGTCACTTACGAGAAATAAATTGATTTTTTAGTAATCGAGGGAATGGGCAATTCCTGAAACTATAGATCTATATTTTCTGATAAATTCCCATTATATTAATCTTTCTTGAGACTTTAAAAGCTCTCAAGCCCGCTGTATTTCCACTCTTAGTAAGTACCAGACATGTCACATGAAAACACACTGCAACACAATAGCATGCGTGGGCTATCCTTCTTCCACTGGACTGAGCAAAGGCTTTTCCCTCTACTCCACTCCCAAGTAGGCACTCAAGTGCTGCCATTCCCCTTCCAGCCTCTCCAGAGAAGGAAGGTCTACGATATAGTATGACATTATCAGAACAAGTCTGTCCGTGCATAGTTATATCACAGTTGGCATTTATTTCTTTCACATGCTGTTTTAGTTGTACCTTCAGTGTTGTTCCCCTCCAGCTTTTCACTGATACATATACACGCATACCCTCTGTTTAAGGCTGCAGAAGTGTAGGAATTAATCTCCAATACTCAGAAATACAAATATTGACTTCTACAGTTGATATGCATCAGAGCTGGTCTATTTCCTAATTAACCCAGTAGAGATAATTGCCAGGCTATAAAGAATAAATACCAACTCTTACACTTGTACATGCCATGTACACAGACACAGCTACTGGAAACTGAGACTCACTCTCTCTCCCGAACACGTGCCTGCTCATGGTCCCATTACCCTCTCATTCTCTTGCTGTTCACAGCCTTCACTGGAACTACGGACTCAAAAGACATGCAGGCACACCTAGTCCAGCTGTCTGAAGATAATGTTACTCCCCCTTGTCTGCTCTGCTCCTCTCACAGTGGTCTGCAGGTCCCTGCAAGAGACTTATGGTCCACTTGTGGGTCATTTCTCTTAGCAGCACAGCTAGCAACCCAGTGCCTCAACTTAAACTCATTCATTCATGTCATCCTTTGTACCCCTCTAATAGACTGTGACACCTCTAAAATACAGGCAGCCTCTGCTTAGTTTTAGTGTACTCCTCCATATTATCCCCAGCTCTGCAAACATGCGGCACTTTCTTAACTGTATTGCCCTAACTGAAATAAATCACTTACTGCAAGGCCAAAGGCACAAGATGTAGTTGTTTTACAGTCAAATTAAAAATTGGTCTTCCATTTCAAGTAATTTAGGCTGAATATTCAGTTTAGGCAGAACATTATTGTAAAGCAAAACATATCCAAAAATGCAAATTTTGTTTTCAATTTCTGCTAAATGACTTCAAACTCAATTCAAACATAGATCTCTCAGTCTACAACAGTGAAGAAGATGCTTAAAAACTTCCTAGGTTTATTCAGAATACTCCAAATGAGAAGTTCAAATCTTGTTTCTTGGTTGGATTTCTCTTAGAAAGTTTCTTTATTTTGCTTAATGTAAACAAACTAGGAGCTCTCTAGCTGTTTCATGGAGGGTCTCAGAATGGAAAAGACTACATAAAGTACTGTACAAAATACTGTATAAAATACTTTACAGTGTTTTTAACTGCACCAAACCCTGCACCATTAAAATAATGCTCAGCAAAAGGAACAAAGCAATGAAGAACTGAATATTTCAAAATAATAGGCAAGATGGCTAGGACCCATATGTATAATTTTTGTTGTTGTATAATAAAGCAATGCTTTTCTGTCATTCCTTTCAGAACTTAGCAAAAGCAGTGACTTCAGTCGCTGTATATAACCCACCAGCAAATGCTAAGACAGTAGTTTCTGTAAAGCTAATGACACCACACCTCATATAAAACTGAAAGCAGCTCATAGAAAATTGAGATTGCCACCAATAGGACATAGAGCAAATCGGTTCCACAAGTGTCTCCTGACCTGATTCAGACTTAGAGTAAGAATACAAAACAGAAATTATCAAAACCACAACTGCACTTCATCTTGTATCTTCATATAATTCTCACATGACCATCACTATATCATATGTAACTTGCATCTGCCTTTCCTCCCTCAATCCTCCTTTGAAAGCAAGATTCTTCTCCTGAAGATCTCTCTTTTTTTTTTTTTTGGTTTCTCCTCTCAAGGCTGACTATAAAAATACGGCTGTGGTGAGGGAAAAACAACCTTGGATTTTACACACACAAGTAATTTAAACTTTGCTATCTCTATTTAACAGGGTTCTTCCTTCCTGCTATTATTAGTAAATCTCATGGTGTACTTCTCTTAGTATTGAGCTGGCAGATGATGTACAAAAGAAGAATGATTTCCTACTTATTAGCTTCTGTCACCAATAAATCCTGTACACCTACACACTGGCATGGAAAAATCTCTTCCTGTGGAAGGCTGCTCATCACATTTTTCATGCATTGTTGCTGATATGCTTAACTTTTTTGTTTCACAACTCAGCAATGAAGCAGCTATTGTTTCCAAACTGCTGAGCAAGTCCGACTGTGGGAACGAGAGATGTGCGACAATTCTCAATAGTCTCTCTGGTGGCTGCAGACTGAGGTGCCCAGGCATGGGGGGAGAAGGCGGGGGCAAGGAGATATCTAACCGCAGAGAAGAGAGAATGTGCTGCTTTGAGTTAATTGGACAACTAACCTTTTGGTGTAGTTATATGAATGACATCTTCTGCTCCTGTTTATTTTTAGCTTCTATTCTAGTATTTCATTCCTTAGAAAAGCTTGTACTCCTTATGCGTCTAATCAGGTCCATCCAGATATAGCACCTGAATCACGAGGACAAGCACATTCTTATAAGCTTACCTGTCTAAATCCAGACGCTAGCTAAATCTCTAATGTAAATTTCATGGTACGAAGCACCAGTGTCTCACTTTTTCTTCCTTTTGGGAAATCCTCTTCTACAAAAGCTTGTACCAATCTCACCATGAAGGAAGTAATTAGAACCCGCACAGCATTTAAAAATAACACCACCTGAGACATCTTTGGAGAATAATCTTCTCGTTTCTGCAATTTTCCATGTTAAAGAGCTATACACTGGACCTGTACAAGGATCATATTTGCAAAACATATTTAGATGACAAAGCATCTGCCCCAGGGACATAAATATTTGATTTGAGAATAATATATATAGAAAGTCTTTGTGAGCCATGGTAGAAAAGATTAAAATTACCAGAGATACATTTTAGGAATGAAAGTGATGAGTATCCCTTTTTCCTAATAAGAAAATTTCAAAAAAAACCAACACCAATTGACGATCATTACAGATGGTAAAAATCAGTGCACAATACTTCAAAAGAAGAGATCAACTAGAGACAATTATTACCAATACTTGTTAAATTCTTATTAAATAGTTCAGTTCACCAAATATCTAGGTTTAGATTGCAGCACCTTATTCATCTTTATTCTCAGGTCCCATGAAACACGCAGCTAAATCCTATCAGAAATCACCTGTGCCCTCTGACAAGAAGGTTTTTCAAAGCCACAGAGTGTTGCTCATGAGTAACTGCTAATTTATGCAAGATAATAACTCTTAGTAACCACACATATACACACATTGCTTCTGAATTTGCAAACACGTAAGCAGATGACTAATTCTATCTTATGAATAAAGGTATGCATAAACTCACATTTGCACTTTTGGCAGGTGCCCAGCTGTGGGAGCCTGTGACAGGCTCGGTCCTTAGTCTTCAATATGGGAGAGCAGAATACTGAACTGGGCAGTCATGTTTGGTACCTGAAGTTAAAAGATTCATACATAATCCATTGAGAAGAACGCTACACTAAAGGATCACTCAAAAAAGATGTGGAATTATAAATACACATTCTCTGTTTAAGTCCATAGAAAAGAAAATTAACACTATTTTGCTGAAAGCCTGTTAGTGACCTAATTCTACGGGCAGCTATTGTAACACTGAGTGCTTGCTCCCATTTCTGTCTGCAGTAATCACTGCCCAAACTCCAACCCAGTTACCTACTGATTAGCAAGCATGCATACAGCATGGCAAAACGATAATAGATAATAATCTAATGTTTTCAAGGATACATTATTTGCTATTAACACCAGCACACCACTCATTAGTTGAAATGTGAGGAAGCAAACAGAAAACATTCCATTTTCAAAGTATCAGTTATTACAGTTCAAGAAAATAAATACATATAAGTCACTGAAAATAAAAAGTCCTCACAACTGTGGCTGTCTTATAAAAGCACTGGATTCAAAAGCACAAGAGAAAAACTACCTATTCATTAGCAGTGGAAACGGTTTAATCCAGTACAAAGGCGATTTACACACAGGATCAAACGATTACTTACAACAGTTTGGGTCTGAGAGATCAACTGTTGTTGTAAAGCCTAAAACAATGCAACTATTTAGTTCAATGAGGTTACTTGATCACAATTCTCAACTACCTACCCAGAGAAATAACCCACAATATATGAGATACGAGAGTCAATGCCATGTAGTAGACCACCACTGAAAAGTGCACATTTTAAAATTTAAAGCTAAGTAGTGGCAAAGCTCTTCAAGGAGTGTGTGAACTGATTGAAATAAAAAATAAGATTGAATGCATTCCTTAAATAATTCTAAGTATGGGCTCAATACAGGTCTTCCCGGATTAAAATCCCTGGTTCACATTACACCAACGTCAGACTGGATTAGCATACCTCTTGCATAGATCTCACATTAATAAACATTTCAATGGTGAAGGAAGGCAATACACTTACAAACTCTAGAACTCCTCAAAACTATGTATTTTGAGGTACGATTTAAAATAAGGGTCACATGACAGCTTGCTGGATTTACATCCAGACTGACCCTGTCATTTGAAACATGAGGCAATATTTGGTCAAAAATACCTTATTTCAAAAATTTCCTAGCATTTGGGGGAAAAAAACCCAACAGGCTAGTTGCATTAAACTTGAAGGAGAAAGGTGTTCTATATTGGGAATTGTGATAATGCTGTTCTAGCAGATGAATTATGAGTTACGTGCTTGGAGACCTGAACACTAAAGACTTCTCATAGCCGTGACCTTTGGAATAGTATGGATCACGAGGAAGGAGGGGAAAAGGAAGAGGAACAGGTAGACTCTGGGGAACAGACACTACATCCTCAGAATCAGCAGAAACCCTAGCAGAAGTAAAAGAGTTTGATGTTCATGTCCAACTCAGACACACAGCACTTCAGTGCTTGCTGCATGTAACTCAACACTGAAATTGACAATATAAATAAATCACATTTCTGTTTTGTTTCTTTTTCTCTCTTTCCTCCTCTCTCTCTGCCTAGTATTAAACACTAAAAGCTTATCTCCTTGGTTTTAGCTCCAAAGTAGCTGTAAAACCTCAGAGGTCAAACATCTCTTTTGCCACAAGTGCTGAACTTGATCCAAAACACGAAATACTGTGAAAATTAGTAGTAGGTGAAATACTTATAACTTACATTCGCCTTTGGGCTTCAGAGTCTGCAGAAGCCCCACCTATAATATTGACCACCATAATTTTCTTCTGACGTTCATTTTAAGCACCATTTTTGCCCTGCAGTAATATTAAGACTAATTATTTGAGAAAGATATTTTGAAGCTCTGTCCTCACTGATTTTGTAGTTAAGAGAGGCCATTAGATCACCAGTTCAAGAAGGGCAAATCCATGATCAGCCATATAAACAGGGTTACATCATATGATGAGCAACATTGCTGTCTTCGCACAAGAGCTTCTCGGCAGTCATGTTAAGTCCTTTTGGTAAGAGAAAAGGGCTGCCAGGCTAAGGCAGATACGACCACACAACCCCAAAAGGCAACTCCCTGCCCAGGCCAGCCCCACACTGAGCAGAGCCATGCCTCATCTCCCACTTGTCCAAAGCTCCCTCTCTTCTGGGCTCTCCAAGGTACATGGGATGTGCTGTGCAACTCCCAAACATACAAGTAATTTGAATGCAGCTTGGGAAGTTAAATAACGCAATATCACAGAATCATAGAGTAGTAGGGTTTAGAAGTGACCTCTGAAGATCATGTAGTCCAAGCCCCTGCTAGAGCAGGATCCTAGAGCAGATTACACAAGAACACATCCCAATGGGTTTTCAATGTCTTCAGAGATGGAGATGGAGGTTCCACAATCTCTCTGGGCAGCCTGTTCCAGTGCTCTGTTACCCTCACAATAAAGATGTGATCAATCAGAGATGCTCAAAGCACCTTGGTGGACTGCAATGTGGAGGTATAGTCACGCCCAGCCTAAATGCTGCAGACATGCTTACTTTCTCACTGTTTGGGACCAACACCTCCAAGTCTGGACCAGACTACTTTGCAGCAAGTGGCCCAGGTCACCATCTGGCTCCAAAACAGCTTTTTCTGTGCTTCTATGTTTAGAGTGCTTGGAATGAAGACAGTGTCATTTTTAAGGCTTTAGTCTGAAACGTGTGGCATGCCCAAGGGCACAATGTGGGGTGCGTTCAAAGGCATAAAGCCAGCTGAGATAGAGCTGGCTTGCTCTGCTCGCCATGCTAGCCAAGCTTGCCATGGGCCATATCCACACCATCCAGAATAAACCTTTAACCATGCTATCTAGTCAACTGAGCCTGTGTTTCCTCTTGGAGGGAGGCAATTGATTTATACAGGGAGCAAAACTAGTTTAGACGGATGGCTGAGGCCCAGAAGTAAAACATGGGCTGTTTCTAGGCCAGATTGACAGTGTAAACCACATTCAACCACCCCCGTTACTTGTACTTTTATTATACCTTTAAGCAACTTGTGCAATAATGACAAAATTATGCAAGCATAAAAAGCATTCCAGCATACTTTTCAGACAGTTTTTATCACCTAAAGAAATCATAGAAATACATTGCTTTATTTAAATTTCAATATTATGCAGTACAAACTACCAGGCTACCTTGATACTAAGCTATTAAGGTTCAGTCAATACTACAAAGCTATTACCAGTGCAGCTACAGAGCAAGCACAAATATATATCTCTATTTTAGGAATGTATGTATATTCCAAAATAAAGTGCTTTTGATTGATGATCAAAATGCAGTAAGCTATACAGGCAGAGAACACTGGTATAGTGTTGCCCATCAATATAGGAACATAAAAAAAAAAAAACCCAAACCCACAGTAATTCTCTAACCAATGTTACTGTATCAGTGAAATTATTTGGCTGGTGAGAAAAATGCTGCACCATAAAAGAAACCCAGGGAAAGCGCTACTTTATCTACTTGAGACTTCAGGAAATTTCAGGAGGCCAAGGCTCACTGAAAGGCTGTGCTATTTGGTTTTGCAGGAAGCTGCCTCTAAATTGCTGGGTTTAAAGATGAGAAAGGAGACTCTGCTCCCCAACAATACATGGCCCAAGAGAGGAGGAAGCCAGCCTGCTCCCTGGTGCTCCCCTAACCCTAAGGTGGCAACACGGGCTGCCCATCCTCTGCTGTGGGCTGTGCTGTGGGTCTGATTTTTGGCAAGGGAGGAAGTGAGGCAGAAGGAGCAGGGAATTGCCACAGTGCTGTCCTTGTTTCCATGACACGTGCTTTTATAACTTGTGCTCCCTGAGGTAAAAGGCATAATTTGGACTCAACAGCTGACAACTCAGCAGTTCTCTGCCTGTGGGATAAGGGAAAGCTGCTGCTTCTGTTGTAGCAACAGTCTTTGACCTCACTCCAGTGCCAGCTCCAGACCATGCGTGGAAAGAAGGGGAGACATATGCCCTTCAAAACTTTACACCCTGACCAACATTCATACCAATGGCTTAGGAGTTATTTTTAGTTTAAGCACTTTCTGCTTGCAGTGAACCTTGCTACTAGGAGTGATTCCAAGAGATGGCAGCAGGGAAAGGCAGACAAAAAAAGCAGCAAAGTGGCAAAAGCCTCTGCTGAGAGTTTTTCGTGCTTGCAGGAAGTGCAAGGACCTTATAGACACACCGGAGGTCTCCCATAGTCTGCAAATTTAGGGATTGTGAATTTTCCAGGGAGGCAGTACAGCAATGATCAGCAAAAAATGATCGTGCATATGAGAAACAGTCCCTGGATATTCTTCTCAGTGTCAGATCAGAACCTCCAGATTTCATTCTATTTACCATCTGCTAGTTTGTAAGTCAGTAGTAAGGAAGGCAGATAACACAGGAACTTCTGCAATTGCTGGTGATGGGTATCCTGGCTGCCTCTCCACTCCCCAAAGGCAGGTAAGAAAACAGCTCTGGCCATCTAGGAATTTATATGGCCCCCATCATTGCTGTGCTAATGACTCTGGAAGAGATCCATAAGATTCTTGAAGATGATCCCTGGAGACATTTATGCACCTACAAAACCCAAACTTTTGATGCTTAAACCTAAAACAAATATATCCCAAAATCCCATCCATCTGCAGCTAAGTATTAGTGGAAAAAAACAAACAAACAAACCAGAGAGGTGATGGTAAATTTTGTAGGCATCAGCATGCACAGACGCACAGTCTCATTTTTGATGGGGCTGTAACACTTGCCTGATGCTTAGACATCAAGATTCACAAAGCAATTATTCCCTGCCTATGTCTGCTGATAAAATGTGCACAGATCCACAGAATCAGGTTCTTCAGAAAAAGCAGAAGCCATTGCTTTTGTTTGAAGACATGATCAGAAAAAGAAAGCAGCAGTGGTGCTCCTTTTTCTGAGGCAGACACTGCAGCGCTTGCTGGGGCTTGGGAAACACCTCTGACCACCCCAAAGACTACTCGCAGTAACAGTCGGGATGGAGACTTCTCCAGCTTTTTCATAGATGGCATTTATCTTTGCAGCTTAAGTAACCATTGGCTCAGAACAGGGCTCCATGTCCTTGTGAGAGGGCACTCACTGCAAGTGAGGGATCACAGGCTCCAGGTCCTGCTCCCAAGGATTACTTATGTCTTTTCCATTAAACGGCTTGTGGAACAAAATACGTCATCCAGCTTTGGGGCATAGTGCACAATCACCTCTCAACCTTTATTGAGAAGTAATTTATTTATCTTATTTTTAGACACAATTTTGATGCCTTGGAGTCAAAAAGGAGTCATAAACCTCAGGAGGAAAGAAGCACCAAAACATGAATCATTTCAACTAATTCTAGCTAGTTATGGTAATAGGAGTAAAACATATTTCACACCTGTTCTCCATGTCTCCATGCATGAGAATCAACGTCTAATGCAACAGCGTCCCCTCTCAAAAGGCTACCAGTATCCTGAGTTCTCAACCCTTCCACCGATGCAAGTGTCTTTAAACCTCCCTCATCAGACCTTTTCTTCTACTGCTGATTAACACCCCATCGCTGGAATCATCTCTGTATTTCAACAACAGTCTGAATCTAAGATCCCAGTGTTTCTATTATAACTTGGTCCTAGATCAATAAGTCTTATTGAAAATGGAACAAAACCAACTCCAAGAAGTTTCCCTATTTCTTTTTTGTTTTCCTTTCCATTACCCAAGAGCTGCCTTTCAACAGCTCAAATAGGCTCATTACAAGATAATATAAACTGTCATTTTAAATTGTATCAGATCATTTTTGCTTTCATCCAACAAATGTATCAACACAACAGGAAGCGCCAAATTTAGCATCCTCTATACTCCTCTGAGCACACAGCATAAATGGAAAAGAGCGTCATTTACCTGATCATATAATCTATTGGGTCATTTGCAGAAAAACACAATCCGTCTGCATCAACCTTGTGATGCACTGCACTCTGCAAGATAGAGTCAGTATTTATAAACATCTAGATTGTTTAAGATTGCCAGATACTTTCTTCCGAGGTACCATTTCATCTTTCAGGTGAAATCTTACTAACATACCAATTTTAAATCCATATTCTCAGAAGGCACAAAAATTGCTGTTGATCACCCACTGGATTAAACAATTTAACATTCATGCTCTAAGAGGGCTGTTTCAAATAGATTCACAGACTCTGTTCTAGCATTGCCTATGGATATTAATGAATTCTGATTCTTTTTTCTTAGCATTGACTAAAGCCCTGAGCTGCATTATATTGAAACAGATGTGACTTTATAGCCATAGATGACAACTCATCAAGCACTTGAAAATTAAAGCCCCATTAATTCCCTGCTAAAGTAGCAGCAGCAGCTTTGCCACCTGGGAAAGTAAGTTTCTCTCTCTTCCTTGGAGAGCATCTCCACCCATATGGCTGTTCCCATGTATTCCTGACTTGCCTTCAGCCAGTTTGTGTGAATGCCCTCACCTAAAGGTTAAGTCTCTCCCTTTCCTCAGCACACCTGTAAAGTGATTTTGCACAATCTAACTCATAGATACTGCTTGCCACTGGTTGCTCTTAAGTGACTAAAGCCCCATGTTTGGAGAGTGCACAATGGAAACTGTTATCGCTTAATAATGCTGATAAAAGTCTGAATAGGTGAAACAGTGATAAGATGAAAGGATGTGAAGACTAAGTAAACAGAAAGGAAAATCAAACAAAACCAGGTGATCTACTGACTGCCTAAATGCTCTTCTCTAAACTGCCTCCAAGTTAGTGATTTCTATGCTTACCATTTGTGAACTTTTGCAACATTTTCCAGGTTAGACAGACAGCCCTGCAGCCTACTGACACTAGACTGCCTCTTCCCAGTAGACTCGGCAGACCACGCAGAAGTAACCTGTAGACCCCTATCCAGATAACAACAGGCGATCCCATACTGAGCAATACCAACCAACTGCATATGGCACTACCTGTTCTGTGGATCCACTCCCTGCATTTGCTTCTGTCTCTTCCACATCCCAATACTTTCCTTCATCAAGCACAACTTTCGTTTTGATCTTAATTCATACTGAAGCCAAACCCAGAAGACTCCTATGAACACGCACACCTTTATCACCAAAAATGTACAGAAATCAAAGCTTGTCTTTATCACCAAAACCATATAGCACGCAATGGTTGAGAAGGACAAGCATAGACTTTTTGCAGATCAAGGCATTCCTGCATTCTTCCCTACAGGATGTGCAAAGTTTTATATACAAAGCACATGTGCACTGATGGATATACATTAAACACCATAATGTCTCAGCTGGCATTGCCACACGCTGATTTGAGAGGGAACATGACATGACACGGACTTTAATCTTCCCCACAGCTACTAAACCTCCCAAGTCTGATTAACAGTCTGGATTCACGCTGTGGAGTTGAACTAAGAGTTTAAGAAGAATTTAAAGAATTCTCTTACAGTAAGGAAAAAAGGCAGAATGACTTCCAGGTGAGATGTCAAACACAAGTCACACTGCCTTACTTAAGTAACAAACTGTGTTTCAAATACAGCAGAAAGCTATCCAATGCCCATGCTTCCTCGAAGGGAATTTTACAGGACATGGCCTGATTGATTAGGGTGTATGAGTATTTGATTATTTTTGCAATGGAGATTTTAAGTGTCAAAGTCTGTGGAAAAGAATCAAAGTGACAATTCCTACACAACATCTCACAGCCTACATCTCCCCACCACTAGATGATTATAGTACCTCTCCAGAGCTTTAGTCTCAATTGCAGCAAAAGTTTCCAGGCATCCACCACCGACTGCAATCAAAACACAAACAAACCACGTATATCACCAATTCCTACCGAAGCAACGCACAGCATGCCGGCACAATATGCCCAGCTCAAATTAACACACAGACGATGAATTTTAACGAGGGAATTAGGTTCTTCCCAGAAGTACCTCAGAAGCTTACAGAGATGCTTTTCAACCACAACCTCTAAGCACATTAGAAACTCAATCACTCAA
>VZZY01026025.1:14121-26764 GCA_013400335.1 Eurystomus gularis | reverse complement strand
CGGGTTGAGGGTCTCACCTGGGCCCAAATCCAGCCCCCCCCTTCCCCAGTCCCCCACCCCACACTCCTTCGCCCCCACCTCGTGCCTCAGTTTCCCCGCCAGAGCCTCAGAGCTGGGAAGGGCAGGGATGGGTCTGCAGAGCTCCACGCTCCCCCGGGGCTGAGTGTGCTCACACGTCCCTGGTGGGGGGGGGTCTATGGGGTCTGCTCCCACCCCCCCCACCCCTCCATGTGGGGCTGTTTTTCCCCAGGGACCCTCCCTGGGCTCCCCCAGGATGGGGAGGGGGGGCACATCCCAGACCTGCAACAAGGAGCCCCTTTCTCCCTGCTGGGATGGGGGGGTGAGTGGTGTTGGCAGCGGCGGGGCCCCCCCCTTTCTCCCCACCTGCTTCCGGCCTTTTAAGCTCTGCCAGCGGCCGATGCCAAGAGGCTGCCGGGCGCGTCCCGCTGCATCCCCTGCGCGGAGCGTCGTTACCCCCCCCAGCCCCAGCACCCTCCCAGGGGACTTGGGGTGTCCCCCAACACTGCCCAGCTTCGGGGACCCCCCCTCAGACACCCAGGGATGGGGCTGGAGTTTGCAGCAAAGCAGGGGGGGGACATCACTGCGGAGGCAGCCACATGGATGGGCCGTCGGGCATCCGGCTGGCCGGGGTGACACCGGGGGGGTGTCCAAAGGCCTTTGCCCCCCCAAGACAGGGCTGCTTGCTCCAGCCTGGAGCAGGGCCAGGCTCTGCCCGTGCCTGCTGACTCATTCTGCAGCTGAGCATCCCTGGAAAGCCACCGCTCCATTGCTTGCTCCCCCCCCCACACCCCCGGCTCGCTGCGGGCTGGCAGGGCACCTTGTGAGCCGCGATGAGCAACCGTCACACGGAGGGGACGAGGGGGTCGCGGGGGTGAAAGCCCCTCTCTGAGATGAGCAGGGATCGGGCCCTCGCCCGTCCTCTTGTGGCATCTCCCTGGGCCAGATGCTGCAGCCCCGAATCGCTCCGGCCCCGCGCTCAAGGAGCCGTCTCCGAACGTGAGGCCGAGCTCAGGGGAGAAGCCGCGATGGTTGGTACCGGCCCAAAATAGACTCCGGCTCCATTTTCCACCTGGTTTCCCAGGGAAATGGAGGTTAAGCGGCCTGTGTGTGTGCCTGCGTCTCGGTCCATCCCCCGGCAGCTCTGAGGTCTTGGAGATGATCAAGCCCCGTGAGCTGCCACCACTTCCCCAACCTTGAGCTTTTTTGGCCACTTTTCCCTCGTCCTGCTCCTGGCTTCTCCCTCCCGATGTGTAAAATTTTCCATTTGAGGCACATATGGGAAAAAACCCACCAAAAATCCCACCCCAAACCCCAAACTTGAGAGTCTCTTGCCATCATGGGCCGAGTGTAACCAGGTTTAACCCTCTCCGCATCCCATTCCCGGTGCTGGTGCCCTGCTCCTTGCCAGGGATGGGCACAACAAGGAAGCAGGCACTTGCCCATCCCAGCTCGCCCCGTCCCTGCTGAGTTTTAGCCCTTGAACTCCCTCCCTGGGGCTCGGCGGCCGCAGCTCACGCCACCGCGGCGCCTTGGGAACCGGGATACGAGGCGCCCATGACAAAAGCCTTCCTCGCTTGGCCGGCCGGGGGGATGGCCGCCAGCCCCCGCGCTGGAGCCCGGCCACGGCCGCCGAGCACGAGGGTTTTGTCCCTCGCTCCAGAGCCGTGGGGCTGAATTCAAATGATCCGGCTGGAGTAGAGGAAGCCCCTTGGCTTGGCGCTGGCATCTTTGGCTGCCCATGCCAAGCTCCTGCTGGAAGGGGGTAGTTTGTGGTCTACACATGATGGGTGATGCCCACCAGGCTTGGTGCCTGGAGCTGTATGTTCATGGTGTGTGCTGCCAGGGGCTGTATATACACCATGCAAGGTGCCAGGGCCTGCATGTCCATGGTGCCAGGGGCTGTATGTCCATGGTGCGTGGTGCTGTATGTCCACAGGGCTTGGTGTCAGAGGCTGTATGTCCATGGTGAGTGGTGCCAGGGGCTGTATGTCCACAAGGCTTGGTGTCAGAGGCTCTATGTCCATGGTGAGTGGTGCCAGGGCGTGTACACCCATGGTACCAGGGGCAGTGCATCCATGATGCGTGGTGCCAGGGGTTGTATGTCCATGGTGTGTGGTGCCGGGGGCTGTATTCACACCCTCTCCCTGGTGCACTGGTCCCACGGGTAAGCTCTGGGCACACCGCTCGCAGAGGGCTGCAGGCAGGGAGGACAGCCTCCCGTCAGCGCCCTGGCCCAGAGAGTGCTGCGGAGGTGCCAAATCCGCTCCTGTGGCTGCGAGATCAATGCAGCACAAAGAGCTCATCAATTAAAGAGCTGCCCCGAGCTCAGGGTTGCTGCGATCCCATCCCTGGGGAATCATGAGCTGCATCCCTGGAAAAGCCCGTGGTACATCCCTGCGATGGGGTCTGAGACCCCCAGCCCCCCGAGGAGCCCCTGAAGAGGGGCAAGGAGGTATCAGGGCTGTCCCCTGCACTGCACAGCAGCATCTCCCCTCATCCCCAGCACCAGCCTCCTCTCCGGATGGTTCCGTGGGCAGCCGAGCCCCTCGGTGACATGCCCGGTGTCCCCAGTGTGGCTCCCTGGGGAGGGCTGGGGGCTGGTGACAGCAGCGCTGGTCACTGGGCTCTCCTTTCAGCCCCGGTCTGCAGCTCACTGGGGAGAGCCCTTTGTGCCAGGCAGCCTTGAGAGAGGCCTGGGACATAATGGTTGCTTTGGTCGGCCCCGCTTTTCCCAGCCCGCGCGCGGGGAACCTCCGGCGTGAGCTGAATGGCAAAGAGAAGCCTCCTGCTCCCTCCCTCCCCCTCGGCCCCGCGCTTTGTGTCCCCTCGGTCGTCCCCCCCCTCCGATCTCCGGCAGCTCGCTGGCCTCAACCTCTTCCCGGCAGCGCACACGTGCCCCAGTGCACGCACATGCGTGTGCACATCCACATGCCGCGACACGTGTGCGGGGGCTCCGGCACACGCGTGTGCGCCCAGTTCACTCACTCACCTCCCCAGCCGCGCTCCCGCTCGACATCCACTGTTAGAAACAAACCCTTCTGGGGGTTTTCTTTCCCTCCAGCCACAGCTCTGGCTTTGCCTCCCCGCCCGCCTGGGCCAGGCTTTGGGCTCAGACTTTCAGGGCCAGGCTTGGCTCTGCTGTCCCAGCTGCCTGGGAAGGCTGGTGGGGCTGGATGGGACCCAGTGGCTCCCAGCCAACGGTCCCACTTGCTCGTGTCATCTCCTTCCTCCTTCTAAGGGCACTTTTAGAATCATAGAATCATTTAAGTTGGAAAACACCTCTAGGATCAAGTCCAACCTTCATCCCAACATCTCCCTGACCCCTAGACTGTGTCCCGAAGTGCCACATCTACTTGTTTTTTGAACCCCTTCAGGGATGGTGACTCCGGCACCTCCCTGGGCAGCCTGTTCCCGTGCCCAACCACTCTTTCAGTGAAGAACTTCTTCCTTCTCTTCCTGCTCCTCTCCACCATCCAAGCATCCAGGTTATTCCATGGCCATGCCGGCGTCAGTCTCTCCATGCCCTGATGCCTCCCAGATCACCCCATCCCCACACACGTGGGCCAGGGTCCCTTCCCGACCTCTCCCCCTCGTGCAGGGAAGGGATATTTTTTCCATATTTTCCATGATTTTCAGCAGAGCTGGCGGTTTTCGCTCCCCCCTTGCAGGGCAGAGGATGGCCGCAGCCCTCCCGCTGCTGCTGCTCTGGGTGTTTGCCCCCGCGGTGGTCCCGGAGGGGTTTGGCCCCGAAGATGGCACAGGTAACTTGGCACCATGGGCTGTGTCTGTGGCGGGGGGGTCCGGGGAGGGGTCACATCATGGCAATCCCATCACGACTCCTCTCTTCTCGCACCCAGAGGACCTCAAGGCTCTGCAGGTCTCCATCCCGCGGCAGCCAGCCCTGGACGCGGTGCTGGCCGGCGACATCACCATCCCCTGCCTCATCACCTACCTCGGCCCCCAGCCCACCGCCGGCACGGCCGGGCGCCGGGCAGTGCTGGGAACCCCCCGGGTCAAGTGGACCTTCATCTCTGAGGGCAGGGAGGTGGAGATCTTGGTAGCGCGGGGGGACAGGGTGAAGGTGAGCGAGGACTATCGCCTCCGCGCCTCCCTGCCCATCTTCCACCAGCGCTACACCAACGCCTCGCTGCTGCTCACCGAGCTGCGGCCCAACGACTCGGGCATCTACCGCTGCGACGTCCAGCACGGCATCGAGGACGGCCACGACATCCTCGACGTCAAAGTCAAAGGTAAGGCAAGGCAGGGAGAGGGAGGATTTGGGTGGGCAGATGTCCACCATGACCAGGTGCCTTCTCCGTGCTCAGCAAATCCCTCCCGTACCAGAGTGTGGATGCAGAATTATGGGTGGGGGTCTGCTGCAAAGGGGCACCCGGGTGTAGATGCCCCCACGCAGGTCGGGCTTGCCGTGAAGCCCCTTGCCCACGCCCCTGTCCCCCTCGCAGGGGTGGTCTTTCACTACCGGGAGGGCTCCATGCGCTACGCCTACACCTTCACCGAGGCGCAGGAAGCTTGCGCCAGGATCGGGGCCAGCATTGCCACCCCCGAGCAGCTGTACGCTGCCTACCTCGGTGGCTATGAACAGTGTGATGCCGGCTGGATCGCCGACCAGACCGTCAGGTGGGCACCACCGCCGGGGCACCGTGCCCTTCGCCTCCCCCTTTCCCCCCTCTGCAAGTCCTCAGCCCCCCCTGTGCTCTCCTGCCCCAGGTACCCCATCCACACACCCCGCGAGGCCTGTTATGGAGACATGAACGGCTTCCCTGGGGTAAGGAACTACGGGGTGGTGGACCCGGAGGACATGTACGACGTGTACTGCTACGCCGAGGACCTCCCAGGTGCCCGCGGTGCCGCCGACCCCCTTCCTGCAACCCCCCCTCCCCGGCTTTCGCGGCTGCACTAACCCCATAACCCGCTGGAACCCAAATGGAAAAGCCACCCCTGAGCCACGGGTGCTGACTCCAGAACCTCTGAGCTCTGCAGAGCTTTGGGCACATGGACACATACTGGCACGGGCACCTGCTGTGCCACTCCCCGGTTGGTTTCATGGGGCTCTCGCTGCCCCCAGCCCATCCCGGTGCCCATCCCGGTGCCCATCCCGGTGCCCATCCCTGGCCTCGGGGCTGGAGGATGCCCAGGGTGACGTGCCACAAGGCTGGTCCCTCCTTTTGGGCCTTGCTGGGGGTCCCCACCGGCAGCTGTGGGGTTTGCCGGGGTGATGCCGGGAGGGTGGCAGGGATGCTGGTGTGCGGGGTGTGATGTGGTGGCACAAGGAGCCCGGCCTGGTCGCCGGGGCTGGCACATGACATGCTTCAGGGCAGCGATGTCCAACCCTTCCCAGCGTGAAGCTTCAGCGCAGCGTCCGCTGGGCTCGAAGGCCCCCTTAGAAAGGTCCTGTGCGTGCGGGGCGCGGGTTTGCTCCTTGGCAGCCCCTTCTGGGGACTGGTCAAAGTCTCTGCTCTGTTGGCGAGGGCACGTGTCCCGCGTGGCACAAGAGCTCCGGCTGTGGCCATGCCACCGTTGGTGTGTGGAGGGAGAGCGCAGGCAGGCAGGGATGCAGGCGGGGATGGAGGCAGGGATGGAGGCAGGGATGGAGGCAGGGATGGAGGCAGGGATGGAGGCAGGGATGGAGGCAGGGATGGAGGCAGGGATGGAGGCAGGGATGGAGGCAGGGATGGAGGCAGGGATGGAGGCAGGGATGGAGGCAGGGATGGAGGCAGGGATGCAGACAGGGATGGAGGCAAGGATGGAGGTAGAGATGCAGCCACAGCCCTCCAGCCCCCCGATGCTCCTCCTCGCGAGGTCCATGCTGGAGCTCCCCATCTCCAAGCCAGCTCCTGGGGTGGTGCAGAGAGCAGAGGAGGCATGGGGGGCTCCCAGAGCCCTTGCCCCCGCCTCCCCGTCTCCGACACCCGTCTCCTTCCTCTCTTCGCAGGGGAGATCTTTTTGGAGACGGCCCCAGCCAAATTCACGCTGGAGGAGGCGGCGGCGCGTTGCCGGGTGCTGGGCGCGGAGCTGGCGAGCACGGGGCAGCTCTACGCGGCGNTCAAAACCATCTTCCTCTTCCGCAACCAGACGGGATTCCCCGATGCCCAGAGCAGATACGATGCGTACTGCTTCCGAGGTAAAGAGGGGCAACCCCGCGGCCCGCGGATGCTGCCGGGCAGGGGCCATCGCCATGAGGTCTTGGGGGACCTGCGGGCAAGGGCACGGGTGCCCGGTGGGTGCGAGGGGCTGGATTCGGCCCGTCCGTGTGCCTGGTGCTGGGTGTGGCGGAGCTGGGATGTCTCACAGGGCCGGGATCCCTGCGTGCTCTCTGATGTTGCGATAGAGCAAGGGTGTTTAGTGCTGTCGTGGTCGTGGACGGGTAGGGATGCTTTGCATGGTCTCCGTATGGTGTGCCAGCATCTCGTGATAGGGGAGGGATAACCCGCATGCTCCCGATACCGCGTGCCGACTTGTCGTGAGAGAGGAGGGAGGTGCTCTGCATGGTCTCAGGAGCGCATGCTGACATATCGCGACAGGCTAGGGATGCCCTGCACGCCCTCCGTGCTGCACGCCACCCTATTGCGACAGCACTGGGATGTCCTGCATGGCACCGTGGGGCCGACGCGGGCACGGACGGTTCATCCACCAGTGGCTGCTGGCCGTGGGGGCATCACCAGGTCCCCCCCGCGCCACTGGCTGGTGAAGAAATGAGCCCCGCGGGCAGGGGCACTGAGGATGCGCTGCCAGGACAAGGGCGATGAGCCCGGAGGGGACGAGCGAGGCTGGAGTTTGGCAGGGATAAGAGGCACGGAGGGAGGAAGAAGCCGCCCTCCATCCCGGACCCACAGCTCCCGCGGGATGGGGACGCTGTCCCCCCAGCTCGCCTGGCTGCTCCGTGCCTCAGTTTCCCCATCTCTCGGCAGGCAAAGCCGCGGGTTAGGCAGGATGGACCCGTCCCACGACACCGTAACCCCCCTAACCCACTAACAACCCCCCCCCAACAACGCACGTTTGCGCTCCCCGGGGTGAGGATGGGGAGTGGAGAAGGACCCCCCGGGGTGGGGGTGCTGGTGCGCAGCGAGGTTTAGGGTTCACTGCGGGGGGAGGAGGGCAGAAAATGCTGTCAGGGTGAAATCCGGCGCTGCCCGGATGCCACCGGAGCCACCAGCCGTGGCCGGGCGGCTGCGGGGCCAGCAAGGTGGTGTCCACCAGCATCACCTGAGGGAACAGGGCTCAGGATCCGGCCCCGCCATGTGCTGCCAGCTCCCGTCGAGGCTTTCGGCGACGCCAGCTCTGGCAGCGCCCGGCGAGGGCCTGATCCTGCCCCTGTGCAGGGGGAAAGGGGAGGTTGAGGAGAGCAGGGTCCCCCCCGGGGTGTCCCTGGCTCCAGCCCCGTGCCGAGGCGAGGGCATCTCTGGACAGGGCAGTAATATCCCACTTTCTTTCTGCCCACAGAAGGGACAAACTCTTTCCCCGAGGCTGCCAGAGAGCCCGAGGGCCTCCAGGAGATTGTTACAGTGGCAGAAAAGCTGGAGGAGCTGCAGCTGCCCAAAGCGCAAGTGGAGCTTGAGTCGCGAGGGGCTATTTACGCCGTCCCTTTCTTTAAGGACCCTGAGCTGGAAAAGCCGAGCCCGTCCCCCGAAGACGCACTGGGGCCAAGGGCCCGGCACCCCCTGCTAGATACCTCCGTGTCCTCAGGTCACCCAACCTCTGCCACCCCTTTCCCCACGGCCCTGGCTGTGCCCGAGGCAGGCGTCCCGCTTAGCTGTGGTGTGGAACCGGGGAGCCCATCGCCCGTGGAGGAGGACGGGGTGACAGGGACACTTGGGCAGAGCATGGCAGCCGGGCACGAGCTGTCGAGTGGCTGCCGTGGCAGTGCCAGGGCTGGGGTGCAGCAAGGAGCCACGGGGATGGAGGTGTTGGGATGGCGAGGAGAGCTTGGAAGCACCCATGGGTGCCCAGGTCACCTCAGCCGTAGCCGTTCCTCGTGCACCCGTGGTCAGGGCACCGGTGTCGTGGCGTAGGGCTGTGCACAAGTCACTGGCACGGGGACATCCATCTGTCCCTCCCTCGGACGGGGTCCAGCGTGCAGGGCTGGTGCTGGACGGCAATTTAGCAGCGCAAAGAGCTGGAGAAGGGTGCAGGGCCACAGGGAGAGGAGGCCAGGCGCAGCGGTGAGGGGCTGAGCGCAGCCCCTGCCACAGGGACGCTGGTGCCAAGGCTGGGCTTGGTGGTGGCCGAGCCAGAGCCCGATCTGCTGGGACAACGTGACAAGGGCTCGGGGCCCTTTCCATCTCCCTGCGCCTCTCGGTGCCGGCGTCACCTTCTCTGCTCTGCCCGTTGCGGGCAGGATCTGTGGCACCGGTGGCGATGCCGGTGCCCACGGCCCGGCTGGCTCTCCGGTGCCGGTATCTCACCACCTTTCTGCCTTGCCCTTTGCAGAGGAGGATCGGGGAGAAGCGCTGGGCAGGGACCCTGGCAGCACATCGGTGGAGAGCCCGGCCAGAGGGCGAGACCCCAGCCAGCCCCCAGAGCCGGAGGGAGCTGCTGGCACGCAGACGCTCTCCGTGGCCCCATGGGCTGGCACAGAGGGACCCACTGGTGTCTCGTCTCTGGAGGGGGCTGCAGCAGGTGACACGGAACCTCCCGAGGGGCTTCCCCGGCCACCCAGCCCCACCACCCCTACGTGCCACCCCTACTACCCGCGGGACTCTGTGGGGCGGCCGGCCCCCGCTGCCAGCCCTGGGCCACCCGGGCACCGGGTGACATCGCCGACCGGTGCTGCTTCTGCCACCTCGACAGATAGCCACGAACCCGGCGGGACCCCCCCAGGCGGCCACGAGTCTGGGGGGCCGAGCACCCCCATGCCAGCTGCCGAAGACGCCGAGCTGTCGGGTGACGTGGTGGAAAGCCCCGGGGTGTCCCCGCTGCCCCCCGCGCCCTCGCAGCCGCAGGAGGAGGGTGAGGAGCAGTCGGGGGCCCCGTGGATGCCCTCGCCCACGGCCCCCCACGACAGGAGCACCGGCCCCGTGACGGTGGTCACACCATGGCACCTGGAGCCTGACCGCGGGATGCCAGCCAGGCCTGAGGAAGAAGAGGAGGAAGAAGAGGAGGAGGAAGAGCAACCCGCTCCCTCTGTTGCAACCATGGAGGGTTTCCTCACAGCCATTCCCGGAGAACCAGGTGGGACCCGCAGCGATGGCCTCACATCTCCCCATGCCAGCGGCTCCCCGGTGGGGACCCCGCTGNGCCCGCTCGCCCGGGGGTCCCCGCCGTGCCACCCTGGCCCTCGGGGCAGCGGTCCTGGCCGCTCTCTGGCACTAGAGAAAGCCAACACCTTTCCTTCACGCTGTGCTTCCCTCCGTCCGCCCGTCTGTCCGTCTGTCTCTCCTCTCTCTCTCTGTCTCTCTCCTCCTCAGCTGGGTAAGGGAAGGTTAAAGGTCCGGAGAAGCAGATATTTGTCAAACAAATTGGTCCGAGCTCTGCATGCACTTAAATCTCTTCTACTTCTGTGAAGTGTTTTAATGACTGTTTCCATGAAAAAAAGAAAAGAAAAAAAAAAAAAAAAAAAAAAAAAAAAAAAAGGCCCAAAACCCNNNAGAAGGCCCCAGACCCTCCTCTGACTAACAGTGGTACTAATAAAGGGAATTAAAAGCTTTCTAGAACAAGCACCTTGGCTATAGCTCTTCCCTTCGTCCTTGCGCCTGCTGCCTCGCTCCCACTGACGAACTAATCCCCCGGCCCCCCCGTACCCGCGAGCCCCCGGGAAGGGGGTGGGTGGGACCCTGTGCGAGGTTGGGGGGGGTTGATGGATGCTTGGCACCCTCTGTGCAGCCCCCAACAAAGCTGGCTTACCCTGGGTGGAGGGACAAGGGCTGGGAGCTGCATGGCATGAGCAGGGGAGGCTTTGTACCCTGGGGGGGGGTCATGGAGTGCAGAGCCCCACCAAGAGCATCCCCACCAAGGAGCCCAAGCTTGGGGTGACCACAGCATCTCCCCAGCCCTGCTGGCCCCACATCGGGGCTGAGGTGGGTGTGGGAATGGCCATGGGTGAGGGTCACCCACCAACCCCACCCTCCGGCCCCCACATCGGGGTGCCCCCAGCTTTGATGCCACTCAGAGCGGCCAAGCCCCTGCCCCGTCTGCCCTCCCGGCTCCCTGCGGGGGGGCCCTGCCCAGTCCCGTGGCATGAAGGATGCTCCGTGGAGGGTGGCCAGACCTCGTGCCTTTGTCCTGGCAAGGAGAGATGCTCAGAAAGAGCCGCCCGTGTGGCGTTAGGGCCCTAAATAACCCTTCCTGCCCCGCTCCTCGGTCTGCTGGGCATGAGCCGGGTGTCCCGACTGAGCCTCGCTGGGAGGTGACGGCGTCCAGGGATGGGTGAAGGCGGCAGCTCCGCTGAGCCAAGGACCATGGAACGGGCATCGTTAGGCTGGAGGGTGTCAAGGACTTTGGGTCTCCGTTCCGCCGGCGCTGGCGGCAGCTCTTAATCACGCTCTTGAGCTGGAGCCGGGAGCACACGATGTGCTCCGGGTGCCCAAATGACCGTAACGGGCGGGTGGGGATGTTGGGGACGGGGCTGGCGCTGGCTCAGTTCTCAGCCAGGCTGAAGGTGACAACAGAGAGGACAGGCATCAGGCTCACCTTGCTGCCAGGCTGAGGACGCGAGGCCAGGACGTGCCCAAGGGTTTATCCTTCGCATGTTCCCCTCCCAAGAGCGTTGGCTGCGACGCTCCAGGGGAAAGCAGGAGCCATCCCCGGGTGGTGGGAGCGGGCCAGGGGCTGGCACAGCAGCAAGCCCACTCATGGAGAGGATGAGAACATCCAGCTCATGTCCCCATGCCCTGGGGAGAGGCCAAAGCCCCAGGTCTGGCCAGCTCTGGGCTGGGGTGGCTGAGCTGGACACATCCCATGGACCAAGGGCAGGCAGGATGGCTCCGGGCACCATGCGCCCGAGTCCTTCTCCAGAAATTGGTGCCCACAGTTGCCAGCTCAAGGACTTGGTTGCCGTGGGGCTACTCACCGCAGAGCTGAGGCTCTAACGATGCCGGGCACCACCGAGGTCCCCGAGCTCGGGCGGTGAGGACGGCTGCGTGTGCCTTGCAGGTGGCTGCGTCCCCAACCCCTGCCTGAACGGAGGGACCTGCACCGAGGACGGCGGCCGCCTCGCCTGCCTGTGCCTGCCCGGCTACGGAGGCAGCAGCTGTGAACAGCGTGAGTCCCACCGTGTCCCAGCACGGCCCCCACCCAGCTCCTGCTGCAGCCTTGGCTGCCCAACCAGAGGCCCAGGAGATAGAAACGTGGTGAAATCAGGTTTTGGGGTTTTTTTTTTGCTTGATGATGAGCTGGGCTCCATCACCCTGACCCTCTCCTCTCTCCCCTTCTGCTCCCCACCACGGCTCAGCGCTGGAGAAGTGCAGCCCTGGCTGGGACGGCTTCCAGGGAGCTTGCTACAAGCACTTCTCCACCCGGAGGAGCTGGGAAGATGCAGAGACGCAGTGCAGGCATTACGGGGGGCACCTGGCCACCATCCTGACCCCTGAAGAGCAGGACTTCATCAACGGTACGTGGCGTTGTTACATCCCCGCCATGGGACCTTCAGCATCCCTCAGCGCTGGGCTTCAAGGTTTAAACCTGAGGCAAAAAAAGTGGCTGAGAGCCAAGACCCCGACGTGCCGCGGGAGGGGCAGACACGGTCTGGGGAGGTCAAGGGCAAGCAAGAGTAAAGGAAATAACTGATATGATGGACTGGCCAGACCGTGGTTGGAAGCTCATGGGCCACTTGGCTAGTGAGAAGTAGGGGAAGGAGGATCCTGGGCTGATGGATGGATGGAGGGATGGATGGATGGATGGATGGATGGATGGATGGATGGATGGATGGATGGATGAACATGGGAGCAGAAGGATAGATGCATGGTGGGGCCAGTAAAGGGTTGGATGTGTGCAAGTAAATTTGAAGGCAAAGCAATAACCTGCCTGAGAGCAGAAATGGGGGTGGGGGTGTGAGGTGGAGCAGGGTGGGGACAGCAGCAGCAGGGACAGGGCAGAGAGCAAAGAGGCCTGGAGGGATATGAGGGTGAAGGAAAAAGGGGCAGGGAGAGACCTGGCAGGGAGCTGCAATGACAGGCAGGGACAGGCAGGGACAGGCAGGGTTGAGCAGGAACCAGCTGGACCAGTAAAGGGCTGACAGGGAGTGGCAGGGACAGGCTGCGACAGGCGAGGACCCGCACGGACCAGTTGGACCAGTAAAGAGCAAGCAGGGTCTGGCAGGGACCTGCTGGACCAGTAAAGGGCAGGCAGGGGGGTGACCTGCAGGGACCAACTGGACTGGTAAAGAGCAGGCAGGGTCTGTCAGGGACAGGCAGGGACCTTCAGGGACAGGCAGGGACTGGCAGGGACCTGCTGAACCAGTAAAGGGCAAGCAGGGACAGGCAGAATCTGGCAGGAACAGGCAGGGTCTGGAAGTGACCTGCAGGGACCAACTGGACCAGTAAAAAGCAAGCAGGGACAGGCAGGGACGGGCAGGCACAGGCAGGGACGGGCAAGGACAGGCAGGGACGGGCAGGGACGGGCAAGGACAGGCAGGGACAGGCAGGGACGGGCAGAGACAGGCAGGGAC
>VZZY01026025.1:0-13969 GCA_013400335.1 Eurystomus gularis | reverse complement strand
CCCTTGGTAAGTTGATGTCCCCCCCCCAGATGAAGCACCTCATCATCCTCTTCATCACTTGGGAACGTGCCCGTGGGATGGGTCCGAGCCCTGGGGCCAAGCTTTGAAGCCCCCCCCCTCCAAGAGCTGCTCTCCTTGGCCGGGCTGAGCATCCTCAAGGATGCCCAAGGTCATGCCAAGTGCCATGGAGACGGGACCTCGTTCCAGGAGGCTGCAGATGGGTGTGTGCCCCCCCCCAGCTCTTAAAGGCTGTACTGGGGTGCTCTGTGCACCTTGTCCTGCCTGTTCCCCCCCCCCAGCTCTACGAGAACTGGCACCCTGGGCAGCCCGACAGCTACTTCCTCTCTGGGGAGAACTGCGTGGTCATCGTGTGGCACGACGGGGGCCAGTGGAGTGACGTGCCCTGCAACTACCACCTCTCCTACACCTGTAAAATGGGGCTGGGTAAGCTGGGATCCCCCTCCCCACACCCCTGCCCTGGGCTGGGCCTGCAGCCCTCCATGACCCCAAAGCAGAGGTTCCTCACTGTCGCTGCAGTGGGGAAATGGGTCATAGAGTCATGGAATCAGAGAATGGTTTGGGTTGGAAGAGCCCTTGAAGCTCCCGGAGTCCACCCGTTCCCCAGCACTGCCAGGGCAGCACTAACCCCTGGCCCTCAGCACCACATCTCCACGGCTTGGAAACCCCTCCAGGGATGGGGACTCCACCACTGCCCTGCCCAGCCTGGCACAGCCCTTCACAGCCCTTCCCACCAAGAAATTCTTCCTCGTGTCCAACCTCAACCTGCCCTGGGGCAACTTGAGGCCGGTTCCTCTCATCCCATCACTTGGAGACAAGAGATCTCACCCCTTTTTTGCTCCAAGCTCCTGTCAGGGAGTTGTGCAGAGCCAGAAGGTCTCCCCTGAGCCTCCTTTGCTCCAGGCTCAACACCCCCAGCTCCCTCAGCTGCTCCTCACCACACTCCTGCTCTAGACCCTTCCCCAGCTCCGTTGCCCTTCTCTGGCCACGCTCCAGCCCCTCAATGTCCTTGTCCATGGGCCTTGTTCGGGCTTACTGGGGGGTTGTTTGCTCTAGTTTGGGGGTGCCCACCCCTGGCTGGCTGCAATGACCCCTTGCCCCCTCCCTGGCAGTGCAGTGCGGGCCACCCCCCGCCGTCAGCAACGCCCGTGCCTTCGGCAAACCAAAGCAGCGCTACGAGATCGGCTCCATCACGCGGTACCAGTGTCGCCGTGGCTTTGTCCAGCGCCGCTCGCCCATCGTCCGGTGCCGGGAGGACGGGACGTGGGATCCCCCCAAGCTGAGCTGCCGCCCTGGTGAGCACCCTGACACCCCCATTTCCCCCCCCCAGCATCTGCCTTTGGGGCTTTCCCTTCACCTGGGGCTTCTTGTGTCCCCCCCAGGCCTGGCTCAGCCCCTCCATGACTGAGCGAGCCCCCAAGGTTGAAGCCACCACGTCCCCAAGCCCTGGAGCTGGCGTGGGTGGGGGACGGCACTGGGAGCCAGCGCGGACCCCGCTGTTGGGCGTCTGCCTCCTGGTTTGTTTTATATCTGTACAAAGAAATCCTAATAACTAAAGCTGCCCTTGGATGGAGCTGAGAGTGACCCAAACTGCAGCACAAGGAGGGGTGTTTGCTCCTGGCGCCACAGCAGGGCCGAGATCGAGGCGGTGACAGAGAGTCGGTGATGGCATCGAGGTGCCAGCGTCACCTCCAGCCACGTCCTCCCAGCACTGGCCCGAGGGTCCTCATCCTGTGCCACCCTGGTGGGGGGGTGACGCGGGGCCATCCAAGCTGTGCCACAGCCCAGCACCCATCCCGGGGTGGCTTTTGGGCTTCCCAGGGAAGGCAGAAGCTGCTGCCCGCAGCTCGGAGTGGGCGCGGGTCACCCCAAGCCCCTCGCTGTGCTCCTGTGGGTATTAAAACCAGTAAACGGATGGTGCGGAGCGGGGGCCTGGTCATTTGGGGCAGCCCCTGCACGGGGGTGGGGACAGCCCTGGAACGGGGAGCGTGGCAGGACCCACCAGAGCCATGGAACCAGAGAGGTGCCGGCAGAGCCCGGGCACAGCGATGCCCCAGGGACCCCAGAACCAGGGAGGCACATCCCGAAGTGCCCCCGCATCCCGCTGGCACTGGGATTGGGATGCTGCTCCCGGCAAACACACGGGGATTGGGGCACATCGCAGGTGCCTGGTGATGTTGGCATTGCCCAACGCCGTTATTCCCCCCGCGCCGTGCCAGCTCCGGCACTTTTTATAGCTCTCCCTTGGAAAACCCCGGGGTGCCGTGCCAAAACCACCGATAACAGCCGGGATGGGGCGGCCAGGGCAAGGACGGAAAGTCCCCGTCGAATTGTCCTCCCAAGAGGCTGGCCGGTGCCGGGGGAAGAGGCCAGGCGAGAGCGCGGCTTTGCCAATGCTTTATTAATTGAGAAGGCAAAAGTCCATTAGTCGCGCTCGTTAGCGGCCAGCCCTCCGGCGCGCTCGCACGGGCAGAGTCCTCGTGGCTGCGGGGAGCGAGGATGGGGTGAGGGACACATCGGGGTTGGGGAACGGGGGGTTTGTGCTGCCTGCTGGGTGGGCTGGATTAGAGCCGCTCCCTGGCCCAGTAATGGGGTTGGCTTCTCCAGCAAGCCCCAGAGGAGGCTGGGGTGTGGGGAGAAGTTCCATCAGGAGATGCACCAAGCACCCAAAGCCAGCTCTGTTGTTCCACGGGAGGATGCATGAACCACCCGAAATCACTGGGAGACCACTTCTCATATCCCACCTCAAGCTCTTCACCTGGTCATGAGGGCCGGTGTCCCACCACCATCCGAACGGCTCAGTGTCCCACCACTATCTCCTTAACTCAGTGTCCCACCACCATCCAAACGGCTCAGTGTCCCACCACCATCCCCACAGCTCAATGTCTCACCATCATCCCCTTGACTCAGTGTCCCACCACCATCCCCTCAGCTCAGCATCCCACCACCATCTCCTCCACTCAGCCTACCTCTCCTCCTGGCATTCCTACTGCCCCACGAAGCAGTAGGTGCCATAGGTCCGCAGTTCCTTTCTGGGAAAGCCAAAGCTGCGGACGCCGGGGTCGGGCAGCCCCCCGCAGCGCTCGCGGGGGGTGGTGATGGGATATCTCACACTGCCGTCCGCCAGCCACCCCCCATCGCAGCGATCCAGCTGGGAGAACTTCCAGGCGGAGTAGAGCTGACCCACTTTGGCGATGGTAGCTCCATGGTTGCGGCACGCTTGCCCGGCCTCCTTGAAGTTCAGGTGGCCCCGGACGAAGTAGACCTGGCCTGGGGATGGATGGGGACATGGACCTGGGTCCAGAGAGGGGCAACAAAGCTGGGGAAGGGTCTAGAGCACAAGCGTGTTGAGAAGTGGCTGAGGGACCTGGGGGTGTTGACCCTGCAGCAAAGGAGGCTCAGGGGAGACCTTCTGGCTCTGCACAACTCCCTGACAGGAGCTTGGAGCCAGGTGGGGCTGAGATCTCTTGTCTCCAAGTGATGGGATGAGAGGAAGCGGCCTCAAGTTGCCCCAGGGAAGGTTGAGGTTGGACACGAGGAAGAATTTCTTGGTGGGAAGGGCTGTGAAGGGCTGTGCCAGGCTGGGCAGGGCAGTGGTGGAGTCCCCATGGCTGGAGGGGTTTCCAAGCCGTGGAGATGTGGTGCTGAGGGCCAGGGGTTAGTGGTGCCCTGGCAGTGCTGGGGAGCGGGTGGACTCCAGGAGCTTCAAGGTCTCTTCCAACCAGAACAGTTCTATGATTCTCTAGTGGATGAGCGGCCACCATGAATGGCTTCCTGGGAACAACCCCAGCCCTGATGCAAGGTCAGGGGGGTATCAGGATTCGGTGCCACTGCGGGAGGGGGCCCAGAACTACCTTGAAGAGCAGAGGTGAAGCAGAAAGCATCAAATCGGTCCTTCTGCTTGTCCTTGGCTCCATAGGACCGGACACCGGGCAGGAGGAGGCGGCCGCCACACGGCTCCCGCGAGTTGATGATGGGGTAGTGCACGGTTCCATCGAGGATCCAGCCGGCGTTGCACCAATCCAGACCCTCCATCCAGGCTGAGGAGCAAGAGGTGGCTCAGCACCGGCGCTTGCCTCCTCCCTGCTCCAGCCAGGCACATTTTGGGGTGGACCAGGGGGGTTCTGGGGGGATGTTTCACCTTTGTAGAGCTGCTGGTAGGTGGCGAGGCGGGAGTCCTGCTGCTCGCACGCTCGCTTGGCTTCGTGGTAGTTGAACTTGTAGCGCCCGTTGCTGGGCTGGTAGGGGAAGACAACACCTGGGGGGGACAGGGATGAAGGATGATGGAGATGCCCTCCCCAAGCAGGTTTTAGCATGATAAGCCAAAATCCTGGGATGACAACCCCAGGGGTTCAGTGCTGAGGCACAGGGGACACCCAGCCATGGACCCCTCCCTGTCCAGCCCCCACCTTCGAGGTGCAGCATGAGCGAGACGCTCTCGTCCTCCAGCCCGTTGACGAGCTGGCAGCGGTAGCGTCCCTCGTCCTCCAGCGCCACGTCGGTGATGGTGAGCGAGGCGTCGTAGCGGTGGCTGTGCCGCAGGCGCACCCGTGGGCTCAGCGGCCCGTAGTTCTTGTGGTACAGCCCGTTGGTGATGATGATGATGCTCTCCCGGTAGTTGGCCGGCTCCACCTTGCTCCACTTGACCCGGTAGTTGCGGGGCAGGGCGCGCAGGACGCAGGGCAGGGTGGCCGTGGCACCTCGCTGCGTGTGCACCGTGGTGTGGAGGGGCTCCAGCAGGTACTGCAGGTGTGGGGAGGCTGCGGCACACCACAGAACATCCCTGTGGCCCCACCACCCCATCAACACCTTCCCTGACACCCCTTGACCCTTGTTGGCATCTCCAGCCTGGTTTCCATCACCCATCCTGGCTTCTTCTCCCCTCTCCTGCAACCCCCAGGATGCACAGCTCAGCCCCTGCCCTGGCTGGACCCCCCCAGCATCACCTCCCTCCTCCAGCACCAAGTCCTCCCCCAGGCCCCACTCCCTACCCGGGCTCCCCGTTGGCCGCTGGAAGATGCTCAATGCTGGAGATGCTGCCAAGAGCCAGAAGGAGCCGAACAGGAGAAGCTGGAGCATCCTTAGAGCTGGGGGCAGGAGCGCAGGGGTCAGGGATGGGTGATGGGACGTACCCCAGCTTTGGTGGGGACCAGAGGACGTGGCCACGGGCGTCTGCAGGGCTTGTTTCCAGGGATGCCGTGAGGCTGACGGATGGCCCTGGTCCATTGAGAGCTCACCAACGTCCACTATGCAAGGGCAACATCCCCTCGCAGGACAGCAAGGCACCAGAACGTGCCAAACCCCCTCCCTAGAGCCCCCCACCTCTCACCGTCCCAGCCGCGTCCTTTGGGGAGCGGCCACTGCCATCCAACGCCCGCCACGTCCCGTCTCCGTTACCGCTGCCTCATTGCAGGGCCGAGAGCTCCGGAAAGGTCAAACCTCCGTCGTGGTGCTGCTGGGAAGAGGGGACACGGGGGCACGGCGGGGGTGGTCCCAGCCAGCCCCTGCCCGTGCCCCGTCACCGTCCTGGCGCGGGCAGTGTCCCGGCAGCCCCGTGGCCCCGCTCTCCTTCGGCACCGGCTCCCATGGTGCGCGGGAGTGCCGAGCACCGGCCGTGCCCTCTCTCCTTGCCCTGTCGCCGTCTCTTCCCGCTTTCTTCTCTTTTTTTTTTTTCTGACCCCCCCCAACACCTCCCCGAGGAACGCACGGGGAGGAGGAAGCACAATTTCCCATTGTGAGCGTCTTTCTCTTTATTGTTCTGCTCGGCAAAACACAGCGCGCCCGGCTAACAAACATCCCTTTATGCGCCGGCCACCGCGCCGGGGCGAGCAGGGAAGATGCCGGCACCGCGCTGGGCTCCGGCAGCCCTCGGGCCAGCAAAGCTTCCCCTCGGCATCGGCCTCCAGCACCGGGCTGGTGCTCGCCGCTCCCGCAGACATCGAGGCAATGGTTAATTTTGTGTCCCCCATCATCAAGTCTCTGACGGGGGGATGCTGCTCCCATCTTTTGGGGCTCCCGTGGGTTGTGCAGGAGGGTTCTCATCACTCTTGCATCCCATGGGCCTTATCCTGCCCTGGAAAAGGCATCGGAGAGGCCTCCGTGGGGCCGGGGATGCTGCCGGGACCAAAACAGGCCCACACAAAGGGGCTGTGTTCTGGGCTCCCTTATCTTCTCCCTCCCCCAGGGTCCATCTCCAAGGGTGGAGGAAGCTCTTCTCCAAGGAAACACAAGACAAGCAGCGTCTGTCCCCGGCACCAGAGGACACAGTGATCCTGGCCTCGCCGTGGCACGGAAAACAAACCTCCCCGGGGAAAGTGGCACCGGGGCGTGTGCCGGCTCTGCGGCTCCCGGCCCGTTCAGCCCAGCCTGGCTGCTTCCAGAGAGGTTAACGCAATCACCTGCCCTAACGTTGATGCCAGCAGGCTGGACTGGAAACTTCCGAGGCTCTCCCAGCTCAAACTGGTCAGCACTTCGGCTCATTTTAATCAGCAAAACACGGCTGGAGCTTTGCTCGCCCTACGCAGAGAAAGGCTAAACCTCAGCAGCACCACGCGCTCCTCTCCTGCATCTCCCCAGGGTTATTTTGTGGGTCTGTGGCTCTTTGGAGAGCACCCATGACCTCCCTCCATCACCCTTCCCACGCCCACGGCTGCAGAAGCGGATCCTGATCCCCCCAGCAGTGCCTGGCCCGGCTCAGGGCTCCTTGGCTGGAGGATGCCGATTCCCGGCTCCGCAGTACCACCAATGAGCTGAAACTTTTCGTGCATTGTCCCCAAGTGAAGGCAACGGCCGCACCCTCGGCTCTCACAAAACCACAGCCCAAAGCGGGACCCTCTCAGAGCCTCCTGAAGTATCTCATGCTCCTGCCCATCCTGGTGGAATCCCGGCAGGACCCCAGCCTGACACTGCTGCTTCTTCGACATCATTGTCTGGCCCGGTGCTGGGGAAGGAGTCGCCCGAGTCACTTCCCAAGCACACGCCGTGTTTGCTCCTCTTCTCTTCCTCCCTCTTTTTGGGATTTCTTCCCACTCCCAGTGCATTACAAACACCTCTGCAAAAGCCAGAGACAACCAGTGGAACCGGCTGCCCTCCCGCCCCCCCGCCTCTCCTACTCAGAAGCTTTTGGCTCCGCTCCTCGCCCTTGTTTCTCAGGGCTCAGCTTCTCCTCCCCTTGTAGGACCCCTCTTCACTGAACCCCCTTCACCAACCCCCCTGCACCATCATTTTCCTGCTGACCAGGGAGTTTCAGGCTGTGCGAGCCCAGCACCTCAGAGCGGCTCAGTCCCGCTGCGCTTACACCACGCTCCATCCCCTCTGTCCCACCCAACCCTCCCCAAACCCATCGCATTTCCCTGGTGCCGAACCTCCAGAAAGGCTGAAGCCTCAGGCTCGGCTGCCCCCGCACCCCAAATCCCACCTCAACCCTCTCCCACCCATCCAAGACGGGAGCTGACACCCCCAAACTCCCCCGGCACCGTGGCCTGGTGTGGCAAAACCATGTGCCGGGGCGGCTGCCGCAGGATTTCCGTGTTGGCAGCACCGTCCTGCTCCCGGCCGGTTCTTCCGCCTGTGGGAAGTGCCCAGGCGAGGGCAGGACCCAGCAGCCGCCCTGGCAGGCGGGTTCCACGCGTCTCTCCTCGTGTCTCCCCACTTCCCCATTTCAGAAGGCTCTGACCGCTCCACAGCATGTCCGAACGTGCCACCACGGCGAGGCTCCGGCTCTCCGGGCTCTGCTTCCTCCTCCAAATCCTCACCATCATCCTCTTCGCTGTCTTTGTCCGGTACAGCCCAGAGAGCAGCCCCAGCTTCTGCTCCCAGCAGCTCAACTGCAGCTGGAGAAACCAGGACGCAGGTTTTCGGGACCCCCGTGAGTATCCCCAGCCCAGAGCGGCTCTGCCCCGTCCCCAGGCGCTGCTGGGTGGTGTCACCGGGTGTCACCATGGGCCAGGGCCTTCCGGCACCGTCCAGCTCTGGATCGGGCTCTGGAGTAGGAGAGACAAGGGGGAACATCAAGCTGCAGGGTTGATCCGTGGAGATCGTGGTGCACCCCAAGGGGAAGGGGTCAGTGGGTGGAAAACAGCCGAGCCGCAGGGATCACCCACGTGTGTGGGCAAAGCCAGGCCCAAAGCAGCAATATTTGGGTCTAGAACTTGCATTTCAGGAGCTGGAGCTCAGAGGGGATCGCTCGGGGTGGTGATAAACACGAGCCTGGCCTCCCATCCCCAGGGGGGAGCACCTGGGGGTCTGCAAAGCTTTCCACCCATGACCTGCTGGGTTTTGCAGCGCCCAGGGACTGGCACCGAGCCCTTTCCATGGAGGATTCGGCTGCCACGGTGCTGCCACAGCGTCCGAGGTGGGGATGGGGGCCTGTGCTGCCAGGAGCATCCTCCTCCACACCGGGCATCGCTGCAGAACACGGCCTGGGGGATGAGGAACCTGCCCCAGCTCTCCTTTACCGAGCGCCAGGCGGTTGGAAAGGAGGGGAGGGGAGCCCAGCCCAGCCCGGCCGAGCCCCTGGCAGGGGCCAGGCAGGTTCTCCCGGTTTCACCTGCCCACGTAACCCCACCCCGCGCGGGCAGTGACTCACGGGAAGGACGGGACCCAGCTCCCGGCACAGCCGAGGGGTGCAAAGGGCGAGAATCAGGTCTCCCCTCCTTTGGTTTGCCACCGAATGGTGCCAGGCTGGTCCCATGCTTCTGTTCGCCCTCCTGGTCCTCTTGTCCCATGAAGCAGGACGTGATGTTTCAGGGGCAGCAGACATGTCTGGTGGAGTCACCATCCCTGGAGGTGTTTAAAAAATGAGTAGATGTAGCACTTGAGGTGATGGTCTAGTGGTTCGGGAGATGTTGGGATGAAGGTTGGACTTGATGATCCTAGAGGTCCTTTCCAACCATAATGATTCTATGTCCTCGGGGGTGGCTGATATCTCAGACCCACCTTCGTGCTGGTATAACGGGTGTAGGTGGCTCTTGGTCACCCCAAGAGGTTTCTGGGCTGCAGAATGAACCGTGTGCATGGTACCAAGGTGGTTGCAAATGGGGTGGCCCAGAACTGCTGCAAAGGGTGATGGGGCCCATGCCAGGAAGGGATGGGGCTTTACCTGTCACTGGCACAGGCAACAACCACTTAAACTCTCCACTGAAGACCTCCAAGGGAGATTCAAGGCTAGATCCATGGAATCATCAAAGGGTTTTTGTTGGAAGAGACCTTTAAGCTCATTGAGTCCGCTCGTCCCCCAGCACTGCCAGGGCACCACGAACCCCTGGCCCTCAGCACCACATCTCCACGGCTTGGAAACCCCTCCAGGGATGGGGACTCCACCACTGCTAAACAACCCCTGCTCCCTCAGCCGCTCCTCGTAAGAACCATCGACCACGGTTCCATCCACACGTAGGTGGAGCAAGGCTGACTTAAAGCCTTCAGCTCCCCAAAACCTGAGAACAGTGGGTGTCTGAGCCCCCCTGGGGGGGACCAGCAGGCAGGAGGGTGGCTGCCCACCCTCGACATCTCCAGACCCATCCTTCTGCTTTTCATCCACCAGGTTTCCGGGATGTCCACCTCCAAGCTCTCCTTGGCTTTGGGCTCCTGGTGGCCTTCCTCAGTCGTTACGGGCCGGGCAGCGTGGCCACCAGCATCCTCATCGTGGCCTTCACCATCCAGTGGGCCATCCTGATCCAGGGGTTCTTACACTTCTTCCTGAACGGCAAAATTTATGTGGGAGCTCAGAGGTAAGGCCAGAGGGAGCTGCTGCTGCCCAGCCACCGTGGTCCCAGGTCCAGGCCTGGCACACTGGCTCCCTCCTCTGTAAAACTCACAGCTCTGCTTTGGAGGATTATGAGGACAAGTAGGACCCGACTTCTGGGTTCTTTGAGTACCAGACTAGTAAGAGCCATGTAAGTACCACCAGTGATGGAACTGGGCATCTTGGGGGGCTCCATGGCCCCACAGGGACCTGCCTGTAGCCCAGTTGTTCCTTGTCACCAACATCACAAGGCTCAGGTTGCTCCTTCAGCTTGCGAGAGTGGTGGGACACAAGGTCTGGGCTGCAGGCTCAGCTCCTGTCCCCCCCAAACCCTGCTCTTCCCAGCCCCCCTCCAGCCCCACACCTTCCTTCTCCTTCTTCCCAGCATGGTCAGTGCCGACTTCTGCACCGCAGCCATTCTGATCTCCACCGGAGCTGCTCTGGGCAGGGTAAACCCTGTCCAGATGCTGCTGCTGACCCTGCTGGGAGTCACCCTCTTCACTCTCAACGAATACATCCTGCTCAGTCTCATGGGGGTGAGTCACGCATGGGGGGCCACCAGAAAGGGGGTGACCGTGGGTTTGGGCTCCTCATGTCAAGACCTGCCTTGTCTGGAGAAACAGATCCCGTATCTCTCCTTCCTGCATGGAGCTTTTCTGTACTCCCCAGGTAAGCGACAGCGGGGGCTCCTTGACTGTCCACACCTTTGGTGCTTATTTTGGCTTGATGGTTTCACGGCTCTTGCACCAGCCCCATGTGGACAAGAGGAAAGAGCAGCGGGACACGGGGCACCAGCCAGACGTCTTTGCTGTGGTTGGTACGGAGCTCGAACCCTACGACACTGCAGTCACAGATGCAGTGGTGGAAGGACCATCACGAGTATTAGGACAGTGTGGCTGTGGCTTTGACCAGTAGAGTTCTGCAAATCAAGGATAGAGGTCCTCCACCTCTGTGGTGGCCTGTCCTGGGGCTTCACCACCCTCTCCAGGAAAAGACTTTTCCCTGTGTCCAACCTGAACCTCCCACGTTGCGAGCTGTGGCCACTTGCATCTCCTGGCACCAGCAAAAGTTTCTTTCCCACGGGGGATCAGCCCCAGCATCAAGACCTGCCTATTCCCCTTCCCTGCAGGAACCATCTGTCTGTGGATCTTCTGGCCCAGCTTTACCTCAGCCACCATGGTCCGTGACAACGGCGAGCCCTGGGCAGTTCTTAACACCTACTTCTCGCTAGCAGCAAGCACCCTGGCCGCCTTCGTCCTCTCGCCTGTCCTCTACGAAGACAGCACCCTGAGGATGGTAGGTCTTCTCCTGGGGCAAACTGATGGCAAGCGGGGCAAAAGGAGATGTCCATTAGGCTTTCTTAGGTTTGTTAAGACTCAGTTTGATCCCCACGGAAGCCCAACCCCCCCCCAGCCCCATGCTGATATCCTCCATGGAGCCAATTCCCCCAGCCATGTCCTGCTCCATCAGGTTCAGATCCAGGATGCCACCTTGGCTGGCGTGGCTGTGATGGGTATGGCTGGGGAGATGCTGGTCACCCCCTTTGGGGCCCTCAGCGCAGGGTTTCTGGCCGGCCTGATCCCCCCGTTGGGCTTCAGATTCCTCACGGTGAGTCACCTCAGGACAGCTGAGGTCCCAGAATAGGGGACCACCCATTTTCAGGGGAGGCTGCATTGACCAACCTGTGAACCTCAAGCCTCAGTGCAGCCTCCTTGGGCCAGCATCCCCCACTCCAACCCCAGCTCTTCCCCAACATCTCCCCAGCCCTTCCTGCACTCCAGGCTGAAAATCCAGGACACGTGTGGTGTCCACAACGTCCACGGGCTGCCAGGAGTCCTGGGCGCCTTGCTGGGGACGCTGCTGGTGTGGCTGGCCACCGCTGATGCTTACGGTGCCAGGTGAGAAGAGCCAGAACCACGAGTGCTGGTGGCTCCATGCCCCAACCTGGGGCCACCATGACCCCTGATGGAGGGGCTGAGAGGCGACCTCATTGCTCTCTACAACTACCTGAAAGAAGGTTGTAGTGAGGCTGGTGTTGGTCTCTTCGCCTGAGTAACTAAGGACAGGACAAGAGATAATGGCCTCAAGTTGCACCAGGGGAGGTTTGGGTTGGATAATAGGAAGAAGTTCTTCACTGAAAGAGTGGTCGGACACTGGAACAGGCTGCTCAGGGCAGTGGTGGAGTCACCATCCCTGAGGGGTTCAAAAAGCGAGTAGATGTGGCGCTTCGGGACATGGTCTAGGGGTCAGGGAGATGTTGGGACGAAGGTTGGACTTGGTGATCCTAGAGGTCTTCTCCAACCTAAACGATTCCATGGTTCTATTCTCTGGAGACTTTCAAAACCCGTCTGGACACGTCCCTGCGTGACCTTCCCTGGGCAAACCCGCTCTGGCAAAGGGGTTGGACTAGATGATCTCCAGAGATCCCTTCCAACCCCTCCTACTCTGTGTGATTCTGAAAGCTGGGGTGCTCCACGTGCCCTCTGTCACATCACCCGGAGCCCTTCGCTCCCATGCCCAGGAGAACAAGCTCCCCCCAAATCCCGCTCGGGTTTGCAGGCTGGAGCTGCTGTTCCCGCTGGTGGCCCAGGGCAGCCGGACCATCGCTGACCAGGCTCTGTGCCAGCTCTGCGCCCTGCCCGTCACCCTGCTGCTGGCCACCCTCGGGGGCTGCCTCACCGGTGAGTCTTCCCCCGGGTGGGGTGGGATGAAGGCTGCGAGGAGCAGGGGATGGATGGATTCGAGGAGGGCGGGTAGAGCCCTGCGGTGCTCGGCGTTGCACAAACCCCCTCGGGGCTGGGGTTGGGGCTCCCCCCGGGGCCGGGGCCGGGGTTGGGGCTCCCCCCGGTGCCGGGGCTCCCCCGGGGACCGGAGCTGCGGGCAGCCCAGCCTGGCGCTGCCACTAGATGTCAGGGGAAGCCCGGCGTCGGCAGCCGCGCTGGCCCCGCTCCCCGACGCCCTCGCCCGGTCCTCAGGAGCCGTCCTGCAGCTGAAAGCCCTGAGACCTCCCCCGGAGACGCGGGACCTGGAGAACACGGTCCTCTGGGAGGTAAAGCTGGGGTTTGGTGGGGGAAAAGGGAAGGTTTATGGGGCTCGGGCAGCAGCAGGGGTGGGATGCTCCCCCCGGCTGCAGATACTCCCACTCCAGGCAGCTCCATCAAAGCCCCCCAGGTCCTCACCACCCAACCCTGAATTGTCCCAAGCAGGGCCCATCTCTGCCCCTCTCCAACGTCTCTGTGTTGTCTCAGGTGGCTGAGGAAGGATGCGACCACAGGGCAAGCAGGAAGGAGCCAGGCATCAGCACCGTGGTCTAATGACCGACCCTCTGGTGAGGTCCAGCACCACCAGGATCAACCCTCTGCCAGCACGGCCAGTGCCGGCAGCTTCTGGCAGCCTCAATTTCCCAGCAGCCTGCTGCGGAGCCAGCACGGCTTGTCCCCATGTGGGAGCCAGCTCCTGGTCCCAAAGGGTTTGGGAGTGCTCGGGTGCCCACGGGCCTTGGCAGGTGAAGAGGTGCTGCGGTGAGACGGGTGCTTGCTGTGGGAGCAGCTCGGCTTGCTCCAGGGACACCTCAGGGTGGCCAGACTCAGCTCAGCCACTCTCCTTCTCTGCTCGGTGCCTCCGTTTCCCCATCTCCTGCTCTCGGAAGAGAGGAAGGCTGCAAGGGGGGTTCCAAGCTCCACAGAAAGCAGCAGACTTTCTATGGACACATTAAAACACGTACATCTTTTGTAGCTTCGGGAGTTACCAGTGGATTCACAGCGCACCAGCCCAGCTGGGTCAGGTGCCTTCAGGTTTCTTTCCAGGGAGGAAAGCGAGGCCCCCAGGATCCTCCTTCATAGAATCCCAGACTGCTTTGGGTGGGAAGGGGCCCTACAAGGTCTTCTCATCCAGCCCCACTGCACTGAGAGCGAGGACATCTACAACCAGAGCAGGTTGCTCCGAGCCCTGGCCAACCTCCCCTGGGACGGCTCCAGGGATGGGGCAGCGACCACCTCTCTGGGCAGCCTGGGCCAGGCTCTCACCACCCTCAGCACCAACAATTTCTTCCTTCTCTCTCACCTAAATCTCCCTCACCAGCCCCGCTCCACACTGGGGTCACAAGGGAGGACATGTCCCTTGTGCCCATGTCCCCACGGCAGACCCTGCTCCCCGGTGCCACCTCGCAGAGGAGGGATGCCAGAGGGAGAATCATAAAGGTTGGAAAAG
>VZZY01026024.1:13387-34554 GCA_013400335.1 Eurystomus gularis | reverse complement strand
GTGGGCTGGCAGTTTCCCCCTAAAAACAATGGGAACTATCTAACCCCTGAGAACAACAGAAAACTGACACCAGGGATGTTCCTATGTGATATTAGAGTGATTAGAAGATTCTAAGAATGGTTCTTCCCCTTTAGCAGATAAATGCCTAAATAAATTATTCAGTGGATCTGGTTTGTGGGTTTCTGGCAATTTCTGCTTTTAATGGGGTTTTGTCTCTTTGGAACCAAATTCAGATTATTATAGATCTGAAAGTTGATCTATAGTTACAGTGGAAAAAGAAGTCCAGCCATTAGGTCTTGACTGTGTTTTCAGGGTGATACAGATGCATGTGTCAATCTTAGTGGCCATCTATGGAAATACTGTTTAGGAAGACATTAGTTTCTAATGATCCCCTGCAATGATTCTTCCATGTGAAATCCAAAGTAGGAATCCTAGTGGTCTAGCAAATGCTTTTTGATAAAATAGTTTTTAAGGTACAATAAATGTTTTTCATCCCCAATAAAAATAATTCCCCAACTCAGGTCTATGCAACTATGCTCGTTTGCTATGTGGCATATGGTCCTGTGTGGGACTTGGGAGAGGGAGTTTAGGAGAGGACCCAAACACCTGAGCCATTGGGAGATGGAAAAATGAGTGGTGGGGAAGCATACAAAATACAGTGTTTCATCAGCCTATGATAGAAAGAGGTAAGTATGGTTGTGCTGGAGAAAGCATGTAATAAATTGGGATAAGAAGGTACCAACTGTGAAAGGTGTAAGGTGGGAGACTGATGAATGCTAGAGAAAGGGAAAGAACAGCAAGTACATCACCTGCAAGTTTAGTGGAATGGTTACTATCATGCTCTGTATCTTTGTGTGAGTTCATTTTTATGTTGAAATGTTAACCTGAGATTATTACATAAATTTGGGTCTGACTCTGAATGCTTAGGAATCAAAAATCTAGATATGTGTTGCACACTTGGATTTTCTCCCCTTCTGTTCCTTATATGCTTTCTGTGTTGGTTTTGCATGTCAGGTTCATGAATTGGAGTTGGAAATATTATGTTCGCCATATGCTATCAAACTTTGTTTTTCTTTGTATCAGATCGTCTGTATTTGATGCTAACAGCTTTGTTAGACCAGAAGTTTTCTAAACTGTGCCATACAAGAACAGCTGGTGGGGTGGAGGGACAGATGTTTGGTCAAATGGTACTGGGTCTTTCTTGCACTTCAAAGGAGCTGAGCAAAGATAGAATATGACTATAGAGTATAGTTCTATTTTTTAGTCTGAGTAATTTGAATATTTGCCATAGTTTATTAAGAGAATGGGAGAGCAAATGACCTGTATGAGCAGAAATTGGAAAGTGATTCATTAGATAATCTTTCTCTTACTGTAGAGTTTACTCTGTAAAGATGAGAACCTCTGAATTAATTTCATATTGCCAATATGTACCCCATGGAAGAGATGTTACAAAATTCTGTAATAAAAATTAATTGCTTTTGATATTTTAATTGTTACCTTCTTTCTTTGGAGCTTCACTTCAGTTTTGTTCAAATGAAAAGTGAGATAACTTTTGAATTTAATCTTTGCCCTAATATTGAGATCTGAACATCTTTCTTCTTGTGCATGAATGCTTGTTCAGTTACTATTTAAATAAAAGAAGTATTATGTAAGCAGTTACCATCAAGGTTTATTAAGTATGAAGATCTTAGATGTACCTTAAACTCCCTGAACTGCTGATCATCAGAAACTGGCAGCATCTACTGAAATGAGAATCATTCCATCCCTGCTCTGTTCCTTAAGATTTCCCCTTGTTATCCATTAATGGCCGCTCTCGAAGGCAGGACAAGTTCTGGACTAATTGAAGCTTTGACTGATGTGGCAGTCTTTATGCAGTCTTATATAAAGTGAGGTTTTCCTTAAGGTTCACACTACATTGTCTTGACAGAGGAAATCTAGGCAGCTGTAAACAAGATCAATAGAAATGTGCAGGCATTGTTGGTGACAACATAGGAACAGGGACAAAACAGAAATACTCAGTGAATTTTTTGAGTTTGGACATCAATATTTACCGGGAAATGAGCTACTGCCAGTATCAGTGTTTCTCATTACTCTTTCTGTTGTATCTTGGTCCACTTAGAGGCAGAATTTCTGACTATGCTACAGGTAAGGGGAAAAATAACAAGTTAGTTGAAGCCTGTCTATCACAAAGACACTTTAAAGGCCAGATATCTTGTAAATACCAGTATTTTGTATAAACATACTGCCTTTCTGTTACATTGTGTTACAAGGCTTAAGACTTAATTTCTGAAGAAATAAACCAACTAAGGGAGGGATTGGCATGGCTATTTTTGATACAGATATATGCCTTATGAAAATAACAGTTGTTCATCTATTTTATGCAATTTAAGAAGTGATAAGTATTGTTTCTAAATATTTTCACTGAATGGGGGAGGCTGAGGAACTCTAATGCAGAGGCAGTATAAAAAGGAGGAGGACTTTAGTTAGATAGATTATAGGTAGTGGATTAGTTATTGACTTTTACCTCAGGTAATGTAAAGCAAGAGCTGCTAATCATCAGCTTGTGATAAAACTGGAAAATGCCATGTCTGAACATTGGGCTAGTATTTTATCATATTAGCTATTGATTTAACACAGCATGAAGCAACTGGTTCTGTCCCAGTAGTGCCTGGTGGGGAGTGGTGAAGGTACAGATTTACTCCTTCAATCTGCTGTAAACTTCAAAGCCCAATTGTGAACACTTAACTACTAAAATTAACTACCAAACTCAGACAATTTTCCCCTTTTTCAGACAGGGCAATATGTGTGTAAGTACACATGATCTAGAAGGAAGGAAAGGAATCTCAGTGAAATTATGTCAGGCCAAAAATAATTCAGGAAGCACGGGCAGTAAAATCCAAAGATCAGATCTGACTGGGCTGTTACATCTGAATTATCTTTCATTTTTCTTTTTATTAATCAATACTTTGACTTAATGTGCTTATGGTCCAAAATACTTGCATTGAAATACACAGAGTGAGCACCATGTTGGTATGTTTGTATGCAAACAGCCTTAATTATGCTATTTTTCTATTTATTCCTTGCATCAAACATTATTTTTTTCTGTATTTAAGTCAGAAATTGTCTTCTGCTACTCTCAACAACTACGGTTTTTAATATTTGTTAAGATTCATATTTTTAGGGCTCAACTGAAATTTTTTTCTTCTGTGTATTATTTACAGAAATTAGAAAACATGTTTTGGTATATGAGTGGAAAGACCTCTCTGAGAGAGAGCGTGTATGCTCAGTGGAAAAAGAACAGTGCCTAAAAATAGCTTTTTATGCACTAAAAAGTATTTTTGGAAAGGCCTGCTTAACTTTGGTTTAAAATAGATCCTATCAGAGTGGCACAAATGTAGGTGGGCCAATTCAGCTGCCTTGGAAACATCTAATTCATCTGCCTTGCCCTCATTCTAAGTGTCCGAGATGAGATCTGTCTTTATGGCTTCTTTTTTTTTTTAACTCTTGGAGATAACAGTGGACAAAATGTGTAATTTATTAATAGAACTGAGCTCTGTAGTAAAATTGTACTTATAACTGGGAAGCCTAAAAACCTGAAAAAACCTACCTGCAAATTTCTTTCCTAGGCTTTGCCTACTGTTAGCAATCCAGGGAGCAGGAACTGAAGAAGGTGATGATAGCATTCAAGAATGGTAACTATTGCAGCCCAAGGATACAGGATCGTTACGGTTGCTGATCCTCCCTAGTGTCTGGCCAGAGAGGCAGGTACAGGCTGATAAAGACAATTACGTAACAAATGGAGGAAGGAAGCAACACCTGGAGGCTTCTTTCTGAGAAAGGAAGGAGCTGGTGGAAAGTACTAGCAGATGTCCTGTTACTTTTTAGCAACAGGAACCTAGGCACCAGATGGAAATACTGGCTGAAACAAAGACACTTTAATGAACATTTTGGTTTATCTGAGATGTTTCTCATACTTTACTGTGAACTAATTAGTTAAAAAATCTTAAACCTCCTTAAGATTTTATTTTCCTCCCTGCTACATTGTCTTTGGGAGCACTCTTTAAAAGTTGGCCCTCATAGTATAAACTTGTCCCCTTGGAGGAACGTGGCTCCAGATTTTCATTTGCTAGGTTAATCTGTCTGTTGGTCCAACACACTGGAGTTTATCTTCTGTCTCCAAGATTTGACAAGTGTGTCTTTGGACCACAAGACAGTCTGAAGTACATGAACCTGATTATAGTTGCTCCTTGTCCTCTATGATGATTCAATGAAGTTACATGGCAATAGGCATTATTAAAAAAAAAAAAAGAAAACAAGCTTTTAGTAAAAAAAAAATTAAAACATTGAACCACTGTAATATATGAGTTAGTTCACTACAACAAGGAGATAAGTTGAGATGATCCATGAAGGTTTCATAAAAGAAACATAAGCCTGGAAAAAGGCACCAGGAGTCCTCTATTCCACAGTTATTCTTAACAGTTTTCCCTAAAGATAATTTTGATGCCCATTCTAAGTGCAAAGATCTGCTGTAGTTAAACTATACTAAAAAAAGCTTATTTTTGTAGCCTAATTTTGCTGGTCTTTACATTTGAAGTTATTAATGTCTAGCAGAGACTTTTGTGGAAGAACAGCAGCCTAGATGACATTAGTGACTGACTTTCAATGCCTGTCATTTAAAAATCTCTTTCAGGAGTGAGAGTCTTCTAGGATTTGGTATAGAGACTGAATTGTCTTCAGTGATCGCACTGACATTCTTAAATATTTCTGCAGACTAGCCTGAACATGAGTTGAGGATCAATTATCTGTCAACAATACTGGCTTAATTTTGGCTGTTCCTACTCTTTGCGTCCAAATTTTTTGTTGATGACACAGTCTAGATGCATCTCTTTTGCCTCCACGTCTGAACTTACGCTATAAACAACAGAATTTGTCCCACTTAGGCCGCCTACACACAAACAAATAGTCAAGTTGTGGATTACTTTGAACCTGTATCAGATGTGGTCTTACAGCTGAGGTATCTTTATTTTCAAGCTGTTGTCTGATTTGGACAGAGAGGGTGTTCCCTCTGCTCCCACCTTGCTCTGGCCTTTTCTTCCAGCATTGCTGATAGAAATAACTGTGGCAAATAAGAGTCTGCAAGTTACAAAACTCCTATAAAAAATTAGGCAAATATATCCCAATGTTTGCCATATATATTAAGGCAAAGGGTACTAACACCAACCAACTTTTAATTTAGCGAGCTAGGTGATCAGATTGGTCTTTGAACACATACAGGGTAGTTGCAAGTGAGCACTAGGCTTTTCTGGAAGGTGAATCTGAGAAGGAATGGACTTGAGTGATCTCATGCACAGTTTAGAGGAATTTCCATTTCCTGAATAGGCAAGTTGGTTGACTTAGCCAGCTAAGTAGCTATCTAAAGATAGATTTTTTTGTAATGAAATACAGAATCACAGAATTACCTAGATTAGAAAAGACCTTTAAGATCATCGAGTCCAAGCATTAACCTAACACTTACAAGTCCTCGACTAAACCATATCCCTAACAATACAATAGTGTAATAATGGCTATCTGAAGGAATCAATAGAAAGGAGTTTTATAAAATACTGAAATTAGAGTAACAAAAAGCATATTACTGGAGCAGACTAGCAGACGGAGGTAACAGTCAATACCAGAATAGCTGCAAGTCAGCAGTGCAAGAGGGAGACATCGCTACGTTGACCTGTGGAGGGGTTACGGTTATATTTGCAGGAATACACAGTCCGCCTTCCTATGACAGCTGATGAATGGCATATTTTTTTGAGATTATGGCACATGAATAAAAAGGCAGACAAACAGTTGTACAGAACAGCCCAAAGCTGAAAGCACCTTGGAGAAAGTGTATCCCGATGAAAGAATACAGTAGTGTATACATAGGCACCAAGATATGGCAATAGGGCATGGTAATTCAAACAAACAAAAAGATGAGTAGTTATAATTAAAAGAAAAAAACCCAACAAATATATATTTGTATAAACAACAGGCTTAGGGGAATTATTCATTGTTATGTTTGGAGAGTGCTAACCAAGCCCAAGCAATGCTTATCTGAAGTTTTCCATGCTTGGATTTGTAACTCTTGTATGTCATTATAGTAGTCTTCTGTAGATGTGGTCTTGTTAAATTGGAAGTGATGGTAGTGAATTTTTGAGCACCCTCTAAAAGATAGAAGAGGGGACAGTTCAGTTAGTTACCGACCTTTGGATTTAGAAAAATCTTTCCTTTTCTAGGTTATTAAGTTTAAAAGGTAGAGCTCAGGTAACTATCAGCTGTTTTTTCTAAAAACAAACATCTTTTTCACAATAGAAATAATCCTCTATACTCCTTAAATGGACAGAAACTCTCTCACAGGTCACCTGTTTTCTTCCCTACCTACAGCTTATGCAACGTAGCAGGTTGTTCAAGCATCAGCCGTTTTGGTGACATACTTGGTCCACTGGTCATCAGTTTAAGATGGAAGTAATTTTCTGGGCAGAAGCTTCATTTTTTCATGGCCAACATAGTACAGTGTGTTGTATCCTCATGGGGGTTTGCTAAGCCTTCCTTCCTGCTCTCACCCCGTCATGAAACTAAAAGAATGTTTGATGATGATTATTGAAAAGATTTCTAGACCTGTGACTTCTGCTTAAAATGGGTGATAGTACCTCTGCATTCATTTCACACTAGCACTTAAAGTTTTATTTCTCTCAGCTGTTGTAGGATGCTGACAACATTTGGCAGAGAGGCAGAACACAGGTTTTAAGTTGTGCATTTCTCATTCAAAGTTGCCTGCAATCATTTTTGTCTGCAAAAAAGGACAGGCAAGACTGGAGTGGCTTCGAGATTGCCTTTTGCCGGCCAACATGTACTGTTGAATTGATTCTTTCAATCAGAAGTTTTGTACAATTTGTAGAATAGCTTTTATTTCCTTTTGGACAGAAGTGTATCAGCTTTTATTTACTTATTTTCATAAAGAAATGCTTGAAAGTCCAGCATTGCATCAGGTTGTATGTTAGCACTATGTAATTGTTTTCCTGCTTCTTACATGAGATCAATAAAACCAAAGCTACTTAGGAACAGGAAAACCCCTCTCAAATTGAAATTGAAATGTCTAGTTTGTTGTTCCTGGATCATTTTTCCAGAGAAATGTAGAAGTTTTGAAAATGGAAATTTGAACACAACTTCTCAAGCAATTTCAATTACTTTATTTCCTGAAGAAGTGTTTTTGTGTTTCTGTTTAAATATAATCTTTAAGATTGTTAAGTAGTGTCACTTATTTTCCTTCTAAATTTGTTGAACTGTATCTTTTCCATTTCTGCTCAGTAAAAAATACTGAAGAATCTATTCTGAAAGACAGAGATGAAAGTGTACATTCTGCAGTATTTAGTACTCCATTTGAGGATCAAGTCACATTTTTCACCTTGCTTTTAGCAAGAGCAATGACAAAACTGACTTCTCTCAAAGAACACAAAATAAAATCTAATTTATTCCTGCAAATTATTTCTGGTTATGCAAATCTTGAGTATTTTTTTACATCTAGAGCAGGGCCAAACTCTGAAACAGATGCCTGAAGATTTATTTTTTTTTAAACCATTATATATACTAGGAAATCCTAATGAACTTTGTATGAAAACAGATATTTGTGGATAAATAAAGCTTTTTGTTTACGCATATTTCACACACACACAAAAATCTGTTTAATCTGTTCTTAAAACATTGGGACTGAAAAATGGAGAAGTTATGAGGAAAGGATTTGCTGGGCCTTTGTCTGAAATACATCTAGGTTTGCTTGTCTGTTCAGGGGGCTGCTCGGCATTTAGGAGGGGAAAGCTATTCTTTAGTTCAGGTATGAAAATGTGCGATACTTTATATCAATTATTTGGCTGATTGCTGAAAGTGCGTTGGAGTGAGGGGGGCATTGGCTAGTTTTGGCCTTCACTAATGGGAATATTTCAGAATGTGGATGGTAATTAAAGTATAGAATGCGGAAAATTAGGCCAAAATTGAATAGAAATGAATGAGGATGTGTTCTGTTGTACAGATGTTGGAAAAAGATTATTTTGGATACCTCTTTCTATCTACATCTTATTTGGTTACCATGTAAAAATCAGTCATACGCCATGGAGATTATGTCTCTTCCCAATGCCTTTTCTGTTTTTATGTTGTGATGTATCTGTATAGGTAGTAATTTAGCAAAATATCCTGCCTGCCAGGTGTGGGAACTAGCTGATTGTATTGTAATACCAGATCATTACTTAATTCATATGCAACCTAGCCTAGCACATGGAAAGCATTATAAATCTATTTACAGTGTGGCTGGTCTGATGATAACATTGTATTAAATTCCCAGGTGAGGCAATTTAAGCAATTGCTTTGCCATGTGTAGGCCATGGAAATTAACTTCTCATATGCTTTAGTAATAGACAAACTTCATTGGTATGCTCAGATTAGTAGTATAGCAAAATTCTTACAGTCTGGTTACATGTACCCTGCTTCACATGTAGAATCATACAGGGGGGTGGTGCTGCAGATCACAGATCTTAATTAGTTTAAGCTGAGTTAATTCATTTCAATTCTAATTTAGCTGGGCTTGCCCATGAACACATTCAGTTCTATTGGGAAATGTTAAGGCTTGGGTCAAGTAGACAGATTGTTTAAAGCCAAATTGCCAGACAGAACTGAGCAAGTGTATCTGTTTGAACAGGGCTTTAAGGAAATCACCCAATCAGTATGCAAAAATCCTGTTCATAAACCAAGAGAGATCTGCCTGGAATCAGAAATTCTTCCTTGTCAGAAGGTCTGGGTACTGTAGTACATTTAAAACAGCCCCTGAAACTTTCTCAGTCTTGAAGTTCTTGTAGAAAGTAGCTTAACCCTTTTGTGCATCATGCATTTATGTGCATGCTACATTAGAATGCAAACACGTACAGTAAGTTAAAAACACTAATGTGTGTAGACTTTTTGCCTATATATGTACAAGAAAATATAAAATACAAGGAAAACTTCTATATATGACAGACCTTTACAGGCAAAAAACTGCATACAGAACCTCTTAAACCTATATTGAGCTGCCCAGAAATGCCTTGGATTACAAACTGTAAAGCTTCTGTCTTTTCTAGAAACATACATATAAAGTACCAGTAGACAGTGGTAACTGACAACTAAGACTAAAAATGTTGACAATTTCTTGATTTGCCTGGTTAGCTTATGTATAGAAGTCATTAACTATTTATAAAATGCATTATGAATTGGGTTCCTTCAAACTGTAGCAGTCTGTGTGACATTTCCAGCTCAAACTATCGTTCTTGCATTTGGCTGAAGTACATATTTATAAACAGCTGATAGTTACAAACTAAAAAAAAAGAAAAAAAAAATAATTATTGAGTTCAGATGAACCGAACTAATTTTGATAGCTACATTTAAAAGTGTTAGCCAATATTACCTTAATAAAAATAAGAATAGTAGTTCAAGATGCTGATATTTTGGACAAATCCTGAAAGAACAAATGAACACTTTAGTTCAAAGGCCTTTCCTTTTATATTATTGATTCATTTGGTAGTGAAACTGTGATCAAAAGTAGTATCAAATTATTTATTGATTATGGCAAAGAGTTATACTTAATTGTAGTCAAAGGGTTCATTTCTTTTAATATAATTGCTGAGTTTCAGATCATGACATTATTGCAATAAAAGAACAATGATACGAATATATTTATTAGGTTCAGTGGTGATGATATAAAGGGTTATAAAGGGCCTCTAAAGATTGTATTGCTATTAAGATTTCTTTCTTTCCTGTGAAGAATATTCTTCTTTATTTCTTCCATACAGGCTCTTATGAATAACAATATCAGCCAATTAAATCTTTCAAATGAATAATATGTAACCATGGACCATCTCAGTCTCTACATATAGTTAGGCAACTTGTTCACTGGAGAACAAGCTCATGAAGTATCATGCTCCTCATCTTAGTCTAATAATGATAAATACATTCAGCACAAACAATCAATGGGGCTGAGTCATTTTGTGAAATTGGGAGAGGCTGTAGAGTTAAACTACTAGATCTCAAGTGGGAAGATTGCATCTTCTCGTTTATTGGTATATATTTGTAATTTCCTTTCTTGTTTGATGCGTATCAAATAAAAATAGGAAAATAATATAATTGAGCAATCTATGCCAATTTGTTGGCTTTTTGGTGAAAAAAGAGAAAAACAAAACCTATCTCCATATGATATTCTTGCATACTGTGGAGTGTTTTAGTCCCCCATAGTGATGAAATGAATAATTTAAACAGGCAGCTCTGATACCACAGCCTGTTTAAAGGTTCTCATTTCCTTTAATGCTGTAGACTACTTTAGCTTGGTTAGTATGAAACTGTGACAGCTGAGATCTCCAAAAGATTTGGCAGAATTCAGCTCTTGTACGAGGTCCATGGTATGCTTTGTCCTTGCTACGTACATCTGTAGCTTTAGTATATAATCTAGATCTGAATGCTAGCAACTGAATCACAGATTGGTAAGCATTGTAATGATGATGATGGTAATAAAGGGTGAAATACATGGGATAAAAAGCTAAAATGCGTTGCTCTGAGTTGACCAATACAACACTCTACTGCTAGGTTCCTAGTGTAGGGAAAACTTCCAAACTTCTTTGTCACAAAGGTAATGAAACTCCCTGTGCTCAATAAAATTTCTAGTGGGTTGTTTCCTGTGCCTCAGTCCCAAGCATGTTTTTTGTCATGATTGTCCAATTCAGGAAGGTTTGAGGAGTAATTTGTTTTTGCTGAGTTCCTTCTGGTAGTGACTAACATGGCCGAGTGTGAAGGAGGCTCCCATCATGCTGCACTTGGGTTTCTTCCTCTGACAAAATGTAAAAGTGATCATAACCACACTGAAATATAAAGATAATTTGGATGGTATGTTAAAAATCCTTTCTCTCTTTTAACAGTAAGTGTAGGAATATTAACAGAGTTAAGGGTCTGTTATTTGGCCAACAGAGAAGTTGGAACGCTGGGCTGATGTTCTCTTTGTGGACTTGCCCCTTGCTCCATTGAATGCTGTACTACCTTGGTAGTCTCCAGGCATTAGCTTTCTGTTGCTTGTCACTTGATCTAGTTTTGAATCAATATGATGATCAGTTCATGAGCAAATCTGGTGCTCATAAGCTGTGAATGACGACTGTTATAATGATCTAATGAACGACTGTCTCAGTTTTGTGGTATTTCCTTGAACTGTTGTTCTGCCTTTGATTTCTGATCCTTTTGCAGCAGGCCTTCACAGCCTTAGCAGCATAGAAAATGCTCGTTAATTTTCTACATCTTTAAGTTCAACCATTTTTGTCAAATGTGTGTTGTTCAGGTTTTTTTTTTGTTTGTTTGTTTTTTGCATGGGAAAAGCTCAGTCTTCCTTTCCTATTTAATGGCATCACTGCAGTGTCACACTGAGTTCTGCATCCAGCTAGCAAGTGTTCTTCAGAAAAATGTATTTGGTTCCTTCATGTGCATTTCTTCAGTGCTTCTGGTATTAGTGTAAATGCCTGTCCCGGTTACCTGATTATCAGAACTGGGGTCACATGTTACGTATTTTGAGCTTCACTGAAGCTGCTTCAGTTGCTGAAATGCTGAGGATGTGACTGTCTCAGAAATACTAGGGTTTTGCCATGCAGATTTGTCAAAATACAGTAGCTGAAGAACTTTTTAATAACTTTTACTTGCAGATTTTTATTTTTTTTATCAAATAGGTATCCATTAGGGGGCTCTCGAGGTTTAAGATGATCAGCCTTGATACCAATGGCTTCGGAGCTTTACTTCCTAACCCTTTTTTCTTTTTGTTTTACAGAAAAGGTCACGAATCGCCTACAGTGATGAGGTGCGGAATGAGCTCCTAGGGGATGACGGGAATTCCTCAGAGAACCAGGTAGGATGCTAATCAAGAAGCCCTAGTGGGTGGCTGGAGGGTGAAGGAGGTCACTGGCACACTGGGCTTCTCAAGCTGCTCCTTAACAGCATTAGCAACAACTCATGTGGAAGTGATACTGTTTAATGCAAAGCTGGGGTCTTAATCAACTTCAAAATGTTTCTTGGAGATCTTACATTTAACCCTTTAACTTGTGATCACTGTCTGCTATCTTAAAAAAAATCTTTTCTTCTCTTTTCTTTATTATTTAGTACTTAAGAAATAACTTGAAACGCGCTGTTTGCCGACAAAGCCAAGGTCTTCACCTCAAACACATGTAAAAGGAATAAAAAAAGTACATAATGCAGCTTTGATAATAATGCAGTATAATTAAATCAACACTGGCAGGCAAAACAAATGAAAGTACGCTTTCAGAATTAGGCAGTACCCCACTCAGTTTCCTTGTGTGATTCCTTCCCTAAACAGATTTTCTCTCCTTGTACCAAAAACACAAGTTGTACTAATAAGAGCATGCTTTCATAATGCATGTTGTACTAGAAGGCGGAGTGCTATCCATCTCTTTTAATGAAGGAAAGCTTGATAATCCCGAGACTGTTTAAAAATCTTGTGCCTGTATTGCTGTTCTGGACACTACAGTGAGGATCTTGCTGGATTACTGAAAATTATGGAGGCAACATTGTATTCGGGGGACTTTGACCCACCTGTTAATATTTCTTTTGGTGCTGAAGCTTGTTTGACAAGCTCTCTCTGAAAGCAGAATGTTTCTATTCTTTTTGAAAATCCTGTCAGCTGTAATCAAAGTTGTGCATTTTGAGTTAGAAGCTCATGGAAAGTTTTCTTATATATCAGATCTTCTCTTCTGAGCAGATATAATTTAAATTATCTTGGTAGTGAAAGTGAAAATGGTTTAAATGTTTGCTTGATAAATGCAATATTAAATAAGGAAGTGGATCAAAACCATAATCTGAATTTTCACCAACTTCTACCCTCAAAATAAGCTCAGCTTCACTAAGGATAGAAAAAAAAGAAAAACTTGGAGATTTATCTCAATACAATGAATTTTAAAACACAGACCTCTTAAGCCTTAACCTTATACAGTATTTAAAATATAGTGTGTACATTTTAAACTCAATAATAGACTTTAATGCATACATTAGTGAAATTATACACAAGAAACAATTTATCTGTAGACATGTGACTGTAGTGTATAACAGCTGTAATATCTATGTGAAGAGTTAAACTTAAAAGATACTAATCTTCATGTTTATATATTATAGCAAGGGGAGATTCCAAAATTTGAATGAAATAAAGAGAGTTTTTTATCCTGAAATAATGAATTTATGGAAAAGATAATTTTAGGGAAAAGAGTTTCACAGTCAGAATGTCATGATCGTAAACTCAGTCCTGGGAAAGTGTTAAGATTCTCATTTATTTCTTTTAAGGTGCTGCTATTTTTACATTTCAAGAAAAAATTGTGTGAATTCAGACATAAAAGGGCAATTGTGATAAGAGGCTTTACTTATAACAGAATATCTTATGTGTAGGGATGAGATAAAATATTTTATTTTCACTTTTTAAGGAATAGTTAAATAACTGGTTCACATGTGCACTTTTTGCAAGTTATGATCTTTTTTTCTGAACTTAATGGAAGAAACATGGCCTCATCTCAAGGAACCAAATGATACCTTCAACCGTTTGTAAACATGAGTTTTTTCTCTCAGATGACCACTTACTAAATGGCAGAAAATTTTGGCTGGTAAAGGAGTTTCTTGTAGACTTTTAGGTTGTCACAATCCTTTTCTATAACCCAACTTGTAGTTGTTACCCTTATACCTTTGAAAGTTCTGAATTTCTTTCTTTTCTTACTTGAAACATGTTATGAAATATCAACATAAAGGAATCACCTGGCTTCTTTTGAATATGTGAATGCCAGTATTTTCTTAAAAAAAAATATTTACTGTGTTGTTCCTATAATCAATCTCACAATCTCTTTTTTTTTCTTATGAAATAGCATTATTTGTATTTGTAGTTATGGCTACAAGCAGTTAGTACAAGAAATTCATTCTGATGTTGAGCTTATCAGAATGTACAGGTATCCCAATCAAGTGTAAGGTTTGGGTACCTACCGTATACTGAATATGCTGCATCGATGTATTTAACTCAGTAACCCCAGGTCTAATATACCTTCACTCCTATACATTATTATATCAATAGAAAACTTGGACTAGATGAAAGGATGCTCAGGTGTAACTTGCAGCCATATAAAATGTTTGAAGATGTTTCAAATGCCTTCCTTCATCTTGTCTGATAGAAATAAATATGGGCTGATGGACTGACCCTCACCCCTGTATTTAGGACTTTTACTTCTCAATCAGTTTGGATTAGCTTAAATTAGTTAAACTAAAATATGGCAGGCATGATTCCCCCAATTCAGTCACCAGACTGAAGGGGAGAGGAGAGAAGGGATTCCTTTTCTGACAGAGGAGTTGTTGAAAATAGTTGCCGTCTTAGAATTGCTCCTGTACCAATGCACAAATATTGGTAAAATCTACCAAAGGAAATGCTGAATATCTGGTTAGACTGAGGTGTTACCCAAGGGAAACAAGAGAGATGAGCTGCACGTTCTAGGTATAGTCTTTGTCACCATGATAAACATTTGCATAATGTTTTCGGTGGGGTGAAAAGACAAAAGGCGCTTCATGTGTATGACCATAGTATGACCATATTAAGTATCTAGAAATAAATAGAGCAGTAATGAAAAAATAAGCAATTTGGATCTTTTATTTTTTCAACATCTGTTTTTTTCAGTTGGGCTTCAAAATTACAGTTACAGCAAACCACAGCTGAGTTATAAGGTGTAATGAGTAGGATCATGGGTATGAGTTTCCAGTTGGAGTCCAAAGAATAAAGATTAAAGTACAAAGAACAGATTGAAGAATTAGCAAATGATTATTTATATTTTGTCTTCTTCATTTTTCCAAAATGTCTCCTGGAAGTAGCAGTCATCATGGGTAGATTACAACTTAGAATACAGTTGCCTTATAATGATTATACCAAGATTTAACTAATTTTATCAGATAAAGCATATAGAAACTTCTTGTAAGAAGTTGTAAGAATTACCCAATTCTGCTATTCAAAGTTTGTTTGAAATGAATGCATCTGTGTTTGATGAGACAAGTAGAGATATAATGCTCTTAATGCACTAGAGTTTACTGAAGTCATTGCTTAGTATATGTTAATTTCTTCTTAAATCAGGAGACGTCCAAAAGCCCCCACCTCACAACCCCAAACCCAAAAACCTACTGTGTGCAATGGGTTGTTATTTATTTTCCAGGAGTGGTCTTAAACAGGCTCTGTTGCTTTCAAGCCTTATTTGTTATTCTGGCCACCAACGTTTATCCAATCCCTTGAAAGTTTTTTGAGTTTTTCAGTGCAAAGATACACTACTTAGAGTTGTGGCTTCACTTTAATAATCATTGAACTGTTTTATGTGGCAATTTGTCTGTTTTCTAGAAAGTATATGTTGGGTTAAATTGGAAATAATTCTCAACAAAAATAGTGTCAGGTACAGTATTAACAACTTTCTTAAAATATAATAGTGTTCCTTTCTCTTTCGTAACTCTGTCCATTAGTAAGTTGAAATAAATTTGCATTAGGTTAAACTGCGTGTCTGTATACACATACATTGTATATGTGATTTGTGGTGAACAAATATTTTGTGGCTACTTAATTTCTGACTACAAAGTTGTGATAATATTAGATTTGGGCTTGCTGTGCATAAAGTGTGTCAAACTTCAGCTACAGACCAGGGGGTGAAGTTGGTCAATTTAATTCCCCAAGATCTAAAGAAGGTCGGTATCATTTCATATAGCCCTGGCAGAGCAGATCATTACCAGACACAAATCTGTTCGTTACATGCCGAGGGTTTATAGCAAAATAAATAGACTGTCATCATAAGTTCAGAAAATTGTGTGTTCGACCCACGATAATGTGTAAAGGGCGTTTAATAGAGTTCAGCATTTATTCGTTATCTATATGCGGACAGAGACGGCGGTAGCGTTATCAGCTTTTTAAAAAAAATTCGGTAGTTTTCTATGTCACGTGACGTGCCTCACAGACACACGCGCACACACACACACACACACGCACACCCCATCTCGCTCCCTCGCTCTCTGCGGCGTAGTTTTGATTTTAGTCACAGCAGAAGGCTTAGCCACAAGAGATTCCGCTGGTTCAAACCAGCGTAAACCAGATTTTTTTTTTTTTTTTTTAGCCTACAAAGGAACAGATTACCTCTTGTATCGAATTCTGTATTGGGGGGAAAAAAAAAATAAATCTTTGTTTCAAAAATATGCTGATTATCATAACCTGAAATGGTGGCTGCACACGGCTTAATGCTGTTTACAGTTGAGCAGTGACCATAGTAAAAATAATGTTTCAAAATAAAAACCTAAAGGTAACACATTTTCATCTAGAGCATTGTTAAATGGGGGAAAAATACATCTTTTGTTAATTTGAATGAATATCTTTCAGCCAATGTTAAAAAAAAAAAACCCCTCTCCCATTACTTAGCTTAGCTGCAAATCCCATGCAGAGCTTAAATTCAGCCATGCAGCACAAACAAGATAGAACATTTTTGTTTGGGATCTATTGAAAAAACAAATGTGCAGCATTTTAAAACTCTCATTGATTATAGCAGGGTGGCATGCCCAAACAGGCTCTATTGCGGGAGAGTAGTTTTAAACTTTGGCCCTTTAAGTATCATAGTCAACTGAAGAATGGTGGCCTCAGAAAGAAAAGATAGCTATGTGATCAACTCCCAGATCGTCTCTTTCTAAAGAGCCTTAATGTTTGCCTTTTTGGGGAAAAAAGGGGGGGAAGATCTGGAGAAAGAGACCAATTTATGATAGGCCAAGCACTTGAATTTAAGCGCCGGTTTGGCGGACAATGCAGTTTTCTTTATACCAAATTGTAGCAAAGTTCCTTTAGCTACGTACAGAAGAGTGGTTTCAGTTTGAGTCCGTGTGGTAGTAGCCCTTCTAATTACATCTTATTAGAGCCTTGTTGTCCGTTTTGGTAACAGGGTGAGGCATCCGTTCAGTTTTAGAGGAGCCATATGAAACAATAGAGAATAATGGAGGTTCTTTTGTTTCCTTCATGCTGATGAGACTTTATTAGTAGTAAACATTCTCAGCTTACACACGTGTTGAAAAGTAGTGTTATGAAACTATAGGTGAAGTATCAGCATAAACTGAGATAATGATGTAGCTGTTGCAATTTCGAATTCAACTGGAATCGGTGAGAGAACTGTAATTTTTTATAAAGAGCCACTCTTATACAGACATTTGTTGTGAGTAATTGTACGTTTTGTTCCAGTACAGATAATTTATCTGTCTCTCTAAGGGGAGAGCATATTACAACATAGCTTGATAACCAGACTGGGGTTTTATTTAGTTTTATAATAAACCTGCCAGAGCAATATTATTCATAGTGTTAGTTTGTGTTGATTTTACAGGCGTAAATTGATAAATATAAATGTAAGTGCTATATAAGTATACACACACACTATGTGCATATATTTGCACACTGTATACTGGTCTAGGGTTAAGAAGCTGGAATGGGTCTTTTCTGAGGGAAATATGTTTCCTGTGGTTCCCTTCCTTTGTCTATTTTTAAGTATGCTATGCAAAAAATCGTAATTCTGAGCCATTTAACTAAACTGCTTCATTTTTTAAAAAAACTGGAAAAAAACCCTCCATATGAGATTCTATAATAAAATTAGATAATATAATTACATTAGAACTCAAGTATATAAAAATTGAAATACTGGTTACATGCGATAAAGATGCAGTCGTCTATTAATAAGTTAGATCTGCTAGTAAAATAAGAAATCAGTTGTCAAACTAAAATATACAGAAAACATTCTGAAAACTTGTATATACAAAACCACTTCAGCTGTACAATCTTCGAAGAGAGGAATAGTAAACTTGTTTTTTTTTCTTTATAATATAGACTTCTATGAAGTCATTCCCCTTTATTTCATGATGGTGTCTTAGATGTGGTTTAAAAGAGAATTTCACACTATTCTCTTTGTTTAATGTGACAGTGTGAGAAAGTGATCTTTATTCGTTCAAAAAACTCTGCATGTAGTCTATGTTTAGGTTCTTTTAATGTGTTTGTCTGTGATTTTTAAATGCTAAACATGTAAACAGATAAATTGTCAATGTTAATTCTGTATCCTGTCACACAACTGATCTTTCTTTCCTGCCATTTCTTTCCTTTTTATCTTTTTTGTGCGTTCATGTTGCAGTTGATAAAATTACGTGAAGAGGTGAGTACTTTCTTGCTTTTTGTTGTCTGGCTTTCCCTTTAAAGCTGAGTTTCTAAATCTGAAGTAGATCTTTTTGTTCATTGTTGCAGGGAAATCTACACAAAGCAAAAATATTGATTACATTGCTTTAAAATATTCACTGTTGTGCCTCTTTTTCCCTAATAATTGTATACTTACATAGGAATCTCTAGATCAAACCTTAGAAATTAACATTCTTTGATAGTGGAAATTTTTTTAAAGGCACTAGAAAAAGAAGAGGGGGGAAAAAAAAACCCCATTATTTGATCTCTGCTAGAATACCATGATCAAATCAGGTACAGTAATAATCGTGTTTGCATCACAAAATCTTTGATAGGGTAAATACATTTATGCACTGGTATTGAATGTGAAAGCATTGCTTTGGTAAAAACCTTTGCTGAAACACTGTAAATATTACACAGTATTTCACAATGTTTTGAGTTTGGTGCGAGCTATTCAAGTAGCTTTTGTATTGTATTGGATTTTATATACCCACTGAAAATACAGTATAGGTAGACCTACGCACCCATATCAATATTTATTATTTATTTGTGAATGCTGTAGATCTGTAGGTGTAACACTAGAGATCAGTATTCCAGAACACCTTTCTTCCAGTTATAAAATGACTCATAAATATTTAGAGAGAGAAGCCTGTTTTAATGGTCAGTTCCTCAAATGCTTCAGTATATTTTCTGAAATTAATCTGCTCTGTTACTTACTGCTGTAGCAAAGCTGGTATCTGAACTGCTTTTTTTTTTTATTATTATTATTTCCTGATAGCTGCCAAAAAGAAGGTCTCAGTAAAGTCAAGATTACTTATAGGTCAGATTTCTGAAGGGTTTTGTACAGAGAGTTTGAATTAGGGAAGTATTTGAATAAATATATTTAGAAGCATGAGTGTTTTAACATCACATATTTATCTGGTATCTTCTTTTTGAAACGTATGCCCAAACATATCAGTAATGAATACTGAGCTCTGCAGGAAAGGATTTGTAAGTTTTAGAAATGGTGATGACAAAGAATTGTAAAGTAACCAGATTAAGGACAATTACAGAGAATTCTTAAAAAACAGTGAGATATTTGTCATATAAAGATTCTTTCACTAGTTTCCTGAATGCTTTATTTTTCCCCTCTTCTTGTGGAGCTGATATTAATACGTTAAAGCTACAGAGTAAAACAGTTAACAAAAAAAATTAAACAAAATAAACATGTAACCACATGAAAGCCCTCCTACCACTGCAGAGCTCCCCTCCCCAATAGTCTCCTCATTTAAACAGATGACAATATTGTTGCGAGGGTTTGCATAGCCTGATTTCTGAAATTTTTCAGAATAACAAGGCTCACTTCTTCATCCCTTTAACACCACCTGCTTATCTGTTCCTGTGCTTTTGTAAAAGAATATAGTAGTATCATTTTTGCTTGAAAACACAGATTATAGTTTTATAAACATAAAGATTCCTAATTTGTAAATTTACTCTGAAAATGTAATCAGATACAAGGAACAAAGCTGCTACTTAACTACTCTTCTTTTTGAACTAGCTATGAAGGCAAGTAAGAACACACAGGATATTATTGCAAAGGGCTGCAACTTGGGAGCTATACTGAACTCAGTCGTACCTTTTGGAGCTTTGAAATCCTTTTTGTTAGCCACCTAAACAAATTTGACATTGCTTTGGGTAATTTTCTTTTTTGCTTTTCCTTGCTAGCCTCATAAGTTACTCTTCCCTCTCTCTGTGTATTGTGAGAGCAGTAGCAAATAGAATAAGGGGGATTTATTATTTTGTCTAGATCAAAATTGTACAGGTGGAGAGAGAAATAGTTTAAAAAAACCCAATTACTAGTATTCTATTCTCTGCACTTAGGTACTCGCTATCTGTTGGATAGGTTGTAATTGCAATGATGTTTTTGTACCCAATGTAAAATGCACATTAAAGTTTAAATGAAGGCTAGTACAGTGACTCAGGCATAATTCTGAACTCATCACATAGTGAAACATCAAGGCATCCCCAATTATAGTTCTCCTAAGGAGGTATGAACTGATCTTAAAAGAAATTGTGGTTTGCCATACTGTTTGTTAATAAAACCTGTGCTTCCTCTCATTACAGGGCTCTATTCTAGCACACTTGCTGTACACAGGCTTCCATGGAGGCTGTGTCGCTCTGTCTTTTGAGCTCCTGAGATCTCAGTTTGAATCCAGCCCACATGGAATGACTAAATCTCTAGTGATAGCATGCCACTTTGCAAAACTTCCTTATATAACTCCAGATATAAGCTGTTTCTGAAGCTGCAAGTCTCTCTGAATCACCTTGCTGCCCACCTCACAGAGAGCAGGGGATACTGTGGGAGAAGGAGTTTGGGGAGGGGTAGGAAGCAGTTGAAAGCATCAGCTGCTACTGTAGGGCATTGATTTCATGACCAAAGGACAGGGAGCCTCCAAACCCAAACAATGTAAATAACACCACCCTGTATGTTAAAAATTAGGCTTCGTTATAGAGTGGCTTGGGTGGAAAGGTTGTGAAATCAAGTAAGCACCGAGTTTGCAGAGCTTTAGTATTTTAATTGCTTGCAGCAAGACTGAACTGTGGGCTTATAATTTACTGTTTAGGTTAAGTGTTGCTTATATAGTATATAGAAATGTACAGATAAATGCCAATTCTTTCGTGTTAGGTAGCTCTTTCACGTTGTAATGTGAAATCTGATTATTTCCCCTCTTCTCCCTTAATGTAGTAGGATAGTCTTTTCATTTCCAGCATACCATTATAGCGCTTTACATCTGTTCTGTAATTATAATGTTCTACTCCTTGTGCTCACTCCCAGCCTATGTTGTTTTTTTTTTTAAAGTCTGTCCTCTCTAACTTTTGGAATTCTTCCCTTCTAAACTCTTTCTATATATCC
>VZZY01026024.1:0-13334 GCA_013400335.1 Eurystomus gularis | reverse complement strand
TCTCATCTGCTTTTCTTTCTTGAGAGACATCTCTTTAGTAGTATTAGGTTTCTAATGTTTTCTACCAAGTTTAAAATATTTAACACTTGTTGTTCTTTATTATCATTTGAGGGGGCAGTATTTGGAGAAAGGCACTACAGGCTTACACTGCTTTTTTCTTTTTTTTCTTCTAATGGACAATATAGAGGAACCAGCAGATGTTATGAAAAGATGCCTTAAAAAAAAAAATTAACCAAATTAACACTAATTATCTAGATTGACCATGAATATTAAGAACATGCACCACTCTAGTTGCTGTCATGATTTCAATTACAGCATTGTAACTTATGGTTTTAAATTTTATTAAGTGCTTGTGCTGATCTATTTTTTTTTTCTTTGTGGCCTGCCCCCCATGAATGCAAAAGGCTTTTTTGCAATTTACTCTTAACCTATCCACTGTGTATTAGACAACTCTATTAATTATTATAGACTGTTATTGCAGCTTTCCTGACCTTCACATTGGGTCCTATCTGTGCTGATCTAAATGCATTGTTTTAATGATTTCCAAAAAAAGAAAAAGAGAGGGGAAAAAAAAGAAAAAAATTCAAGGCAAGCTTTGATGTGGCTTTAGCTGCCTCGATCGTCTGGCCGCATCTCAGAGATGTGTCACCTATGCCGGGAGGGAATAGGGAAATCACGTTTTGAATGGTAATGATAACATACTAATCACTTCCTTTCTTTGAAGATAGAAGCGAGATATTCTGTCAGCATCCCTGGCTGCTAGAGCTTGGAGGCACTGGTCTAGGTGTATTAGCTTAAGTGTGCATGTCAATACAGCTTGCATCTCCCAAGATCCATAGGGGCTCATTAGAGCAAGGTAGATCGTTTCGGTAGACAGCCACTCAGATAATATGTATGGCACCTCCTTTTTTATTATTATTAGAAAGCATTTCTTCAATTTTAAAATGACATCTGTCAACAAGGCAAAGTTGTAGGAATTTTTTTTTTTTTTTTTACAAATATACAAAATGTTGGTTTGGTGTAAAGGGGTGCTTGCAAAGGTGTGTGTGTGATTACTTTACTGAGGGGAGGGGCCTTATGTTTTTTGACGGCTTGATTAGAGCTAGTCTAGGATCAAATTTCCGAAGGAAATGAGCTTCATGTTGAAATGTTGGTGTTTGGGATGTAGAATAAACTAATGAAAATAATAATTTCATTATTGTAGACTCCCTGAATGAAAATGCATTCGAAGACGTGTTTTTGCTAGAGTTTATTCTTATCTCAGAAATGGGCAAATGACTTCTGGGAAAAACATCTTATACCTGCGTGTGTGTGTATTATTTATATATTCATATATATATTTAGGCACAAGAGATGTAAATCAAGAAACCAGTGTTTTGTTTCTACATCTTTTTACATCAAACAGTCTGAAGAATATTCATGCTGTTCAGTATTCTGTAGGAATAGCTTGTTGTTTTTATCACCTCACTTGAGTAATACACATAAAGGAAATATATTCTCTGCTGAAAATTAAGTTCATGTTAAAAACTACTGCTTGCATTTAAAGTGATGGTTTCATCAAACTGTAGTTGAATAGAAATCATGGATGCTTGCATACATGTGTCACAGGGAAATCTATTTTGGAAATGCTCTTCAGACGGGTTTCCCATATAATAGTTGCATTCTGTTTTGTGAGTTCATGTAATCAGTGAAGCATATATTCCCTGTTTCAAAACAAAAATGATTGGTACCCATAATTATGATTGATCATAGAACCTGCCCCTTCCAGTGGTCCTTATAACAGGCTCTTCCATAAAATATATGTGGATATTTTTATGTTTTGGAATATGAAAGCACAATTAAAAAGGGGATAACGTGGTAGACTGTTGCCTGATATTTTTTTTTTTTTCTCTCTCTCCCCTTTTCTTTTTCAGAGGGCACATCTGCTCGATAACACAGAGAGGCTGGAAAGGTCATCTCGGAGACTAGAGGCTGGATACCAAATAGCAGTGGAAACCGGTAAGAATTCTGAGAGTGAGCAAATTGTCTTGCTTATGCACAGCAGTCTTCACAACACATGACATTTCAGGGAAACTTCAAAGGCGAAACAGAGACAGCAGCCCGAGATGTGGTTTACATATTGGGGAGACAATTGGGAGCTTATTTGCGCTTATCTTTTTTCAAGTTAAAAGGCATGACATCTACTGAAAACAGTTCCTGAGGTTTAAAAGTATACATCTGAAAAGAGATGGAATACTTTGTCTAAATTCTACATTTGTCTTAATATGCAGTTACATGTTGTCAGTTTACCCACCCGCAATGATTGCTAGCACACACTGCAGACTCCAGTTGTTTTTGTGTTTTACTTTTATTCATATATGTAAAAAATACCATTTTAATAAATTTATAGGATATTAACTACAGATGGCATATAACAAGGTTATAAGCTCAATTTTCTTGCAATCAGTTCAGTGACTGATTATGCAGCTGTTTCTGTGCAGTGAAAGAAGTAAACAAACCATACCCAAAAATATACAGATGGAATGAAATTAAGGGAGAATGCTAAATTGAGGCTCAATTATTGAATTAGTGGGTTTTTTTATTGACTACAACTTTTCAGTTGGTATTTTCAAAATGCTTTTACTAAGTTTTAGCAATTTGTAGTGGATTTTTTAAAAACCAGCAATAGTTAAGCCTCCGAAGTCTAATCCCCTTAAAGAAAGCTTGTGCAAAGTTACAGAAAGTTTCAGAAAATATGTGTTTGAGCAGTGAAGTAATTTTCTGGCAGAAAGTCCCAATTAATTGATATGTTCCAATATCTTTTTAGAATTCAAACCTTATTTAAGAGGTAAATTATGTTGAACTCTTGTAGGGTTAAATATGACTACATTAAATAAATGGTATTACTAAAGTTCCTTCATTTTAATTATTCTGGGTTTAGTGCTGTGTACAATAATGGAGTGGATGTACGGAACATACAGTGTAGATTTTGGAGGGGACAAGGAGAATTAATTCTCTTATGCCAGAGGATGACACATTATTAGAAGTGGACATATGATAGCAATTAAGTATGCTTTCCTGCAGGTTTCAGGTCTGTTTTATCAATAGTCATAACTTGGACTATTTTAAACTGGTCAAAAAGAGTTCTTTATCTGCTTTAGTTGAGCTTGGATACTTCATAAAGGAACAGTATATGAAAATTCAGACCTATCCTTATAGGGAAGAGATGTCTTACATCCTTCTTTACTCCACGTGGAATTTGTTTTATAGAGATGATGATCATGTTAACTTCCATTGCATATCTCCATGGTGATCTCAGAAATATAGCTGGAGTGCAAATGTATATTTATATGGAAAGGGTGTCTTTCCATATCAAAACCAGGTGAAACTGCGTTAAATTCCATAGAGTCACACTAATTCACCCCATCTTTGTGTCCATCTTTACTTTTCAGCTTGAGCAGTGAGAGATATGTATGTTTCTTGTTCCCTAAACTCTGTGAAGACTAGTAGTGTAGCGATATTATATGATATATTGATATTAAAGAATTTGGAGACAATTACTTCGGAAGTCTAACTTCATTGTAATGTAGATTTTTGCAGAAGATTTTTATGGAAACTGATTAATTATATTTAGTTCCTTGCATGGATCATGATGGTTACAGGTATGAGTGAATTTCGATTAATTTAGTGCAATGAATGAACTTACTTTTTGGAGTTGTTGTATGATTATTTTGTGTTGAGGTGTTATAATAAAATAAAGTATTCAATTTTGGAGTTTCAATTCAGCATTGAGTTGAATCCTCAGACCCTGTGTTGCCTTGATCATTACTTTTATTGCATAAAGATCTCTATACAGCACTGGTAAGGCCACGTCTAGAGTGCTGTTTCAATGTCTAGGCTCCCTGGTTCAAGAAAGACACTGACTTAACTGGAGTTAGTCTGGAAAAGGGCAATGAACAGAATTAAGGGACTGGAGTATCTTTCATGTGAGGCAAGACTGAGAAAGCTGACGTTGTTCAACCTGGAGAAGAGAAGGCTCAGGGAGAGCTTATCAATGTATGTAAATTGCTGATGGGATGGAGCAAAAAAGAGGGAGTCAGACTTCTCTCTCTAATGCCCAATGATAGGACAAGAGGCAGTGGGCACAGATTAAAACTTGTTAATTTCCATCAGAACAGAATAAAAGAATTTTGTACTGTGGGAATCCTCAAACACTGAGATAGGTAGCCCAAAGCACTTGTGGAATCTCTGTGAAGATACTTAAAATCCAGGTGGGCACAATCCTGGCTTTAGGTGACCGTGCTTGATCAAGAGGTCTCTTCTCACCTCAGCCATTCTGTGATTCTGTGAGGAGGAAGAGGTGGAGGTGACAACCCTTATGTATCTATTTGACTTTATTTATGTGGTGTCTTTTCACAATTATGGATTTGTATGTTGCTTATTGTAATGAAGCTGGATGATTTTTGCCTCTAGAATAAGTGACATTTGGGTCTTTCTTATTACCTTAATCAGCAAAAATACATATACTATTTTAACCTGCACCTGTGATCATCTAAGGATTAATCTGACATCATATAACTAATTTAATGCAATTTCACATTACCATTCCTGAAACTTACCATGATAAATTGGAAGCTTTTTTCCTGTTTGCATCTCTAAATTGATAAGCCCTTTCATCTTATGTACAGTTGTTCATACAAGCTGAGATCTGTTGGAAGGTCTGACTTCTTCTTTGAGCAGTGCCATTGATTCATGGGCTTTAGTGGTGTTTGAACAGGATGCCACTTATGTCACCATCTCTAAGACACAATCCAACACTGACTGTCAGGCTTTCATAATTTGTTGGCTATCGTTTGTTGATACTGAGGATGCTTAAATCTATACAGAAAGCTCCTGAAGGACTAAGCAAAGCCTGTAGTATCTGGTAACCTGTTCTGTAGTATTCAAGGCCTGCTGTTAAAAGAAGAATGTTATTCTAAATATTCACTAAATGTTGCAAATTTAACAGGCATTTGAGTAGCTGATTTGGTAGACCAGTAAGTTGATCAGAGCATTTGTGTTTCAATTGCCTAAGTTGTGTGACACAAACACACAAAGGAAATGTTTCAGGACATACAGGAAAACCACTGGCTGTTCAAATCTTGAAGGTCTCTGCTTTTGTTCCAGTTAGGGGAAGTTTTGATAATGGCTGTGTTCTGCCAGTTAACAGGGCCGACAGAAAGAACACAGACACCCACAAAAGGCATTGGCTTATTTTGTTATTTCCAGATGATACAGCATTGCAATGGTATGGTTAGCAGCCATGGGAATAAGCAGGGTAAAGTAACTACAGTCTGCAGTCACTGGGGAGCCCCGGTTGCAGAGATACATCACAATTACCCTATTAATACTTCCCGCAGTCGCTGGGGAGCCCTGGTCACAGCAAGGATTTGGGGAATCTGTCTCGGCAATTGGGAAGTCCTACGCAGTGCGTCCACTTGTAGGTGAGGCATCCCAAGTTGCTGCAAAAGGGTCAAGCTTTTATACAGTCAAATAAACAACCTTAGTTGAAGAAATGACCTTCAGAAGTTCATAACATCTGGTGTTATCCTCCCTATTGGATTCCGCCCAAGGCCTGTTGAGGGCCTAGGGAGGAACCCAAAGGAGTATCTCTATGTATTTTGATCTTGGCCACATATCTCTCAGCAAGGCTGGGCATCGGGTCCCACAGCCCTGCAGCACACCTCCAGACAGAGAAAATAAAAATAAAATTTAAAAAGTATATAGTTTGGTTGTGGGCTTCATCCATAGGTCAACTTTGGTTCAGGGCCTATGGCTCAGGCCCTAGCACTTCAGGCTGCTAACACTGCAAAGTGCACTCATTTGCTTTTTAAAATGAAAATATTGTTATAAAAATATTTCTTGTTGTTATTTTTCTGGTTTTATGTTATCATCTGCTTTGCTTGTAAGGAATAGACAAGCAAGTTTAAAGCCTTGTTAGTAGGCATTTCCAACACCACTCATTATGACACTAGAGCTCAGTATTCTTAATTTCAGATAATTTAGTCTGACTGTATAGCCTCAGAATATGAGAAAGATTTAAAAAATGCATGAAACTTGCTGGTTTCAGTCGAAAGCAGAGTCCGTTGAATTAATCCTGATTAATCACAAAATTCTCCATTTTGGAGGGGGAGATTTCGTAATTCTGTTCCCTATCCTTGGATTTCCACAGCATCAAACTGAATTCTAGAATTTCCTTATTTTGCCTGCAGAGCATAACGTAGTAAGGTATCCTCTTCTTTGTTGAGTCTTAGATATGTTTGCTCAGACAGGAATATTCTGAATGAGGAATCGTTCAAAATGCTTCATTCATCTTCAGAGATAAAATTGGCATGCAAATGTAAAACGCTGCCAAGGAGAACCATTGTAATCTGCAGTTGAATTACTTTCAGTAAGTTCTTCTTAACTGCCAGATACTTTCTAGGGGGGAAAAAAAAATCCTGATGTTTATAATACAGACTTCACCTTTTTTCATGACAATGTAGGAGAGATCCAACCATTGAGTGCTGTCTGGACTTTCATGGCAAAACTACATTGCAGGTATTCTTTTTCTTCATGAAGTAATAGTAGTTATTGTCTTATCTCATTGCAGAATTGAGTGAAAGTACAGTCAATGTATCAGTGAAAGTGTGTTAAGAAATGTTTATAGAGGGCTTCTGAAAGCAGGAGTCTTCAAGTTCAATGACTTTAGCATGAACAGGGAAGTATTTTAAAACTACTTTTGTAAGTGTCTTGCCAGATATGCGTAATAGAATTTGAGCTGCGAGCACATTATCTGCAGTATCATGCTACATATTTGGAGTCCCAACTCCTTTACTGATGGAACTACCTGAACCCCAAGCACCTGCCCTGAAGGACCTTCTCTCCTCGTGTTTCATGGGGTGGTTGTGCTGTTCAGGTGTTAAAAGCATACCAGAGCTGGCATAAAATATGTGAAACCATAAAATTTAGAATTAGTATATCCACTGAGCCGATTCCATTACACTACAGTTGCAAGAGCTGGAAATTGGCTTTTCAGCTAGAAAATACAATAAGCGTTGCTATGATCACACTAAAATGTGTTTGCTCAGCTTAGAAAAAATTTAAACAGCTCTAACATCCAATGTTACTTTAATAAAACAACAAACCCTAATACTACATGTGGGGCTACATTAGACTACTAGAAAGGGTGTTACTTCTTTTGTGTTATAATTTTGTATAATTAATAATTGCATTTGTTGATATCACTTGGGCCTTTGTACCCTTGTTCTGTCTTCAGGCGCATGCATATTCCAATTACATTTCAGCTCCAAGTAACTAAGAGTATCAAAATGGAAACCAAGTTTTGAAAATCAGGACCTTGCTTCTAGTGCCCCGTGCTTTTAATAAAAAAGTCTATTCCTGTCCCAGATATTTACACTTAATATCCACCTGTTTCATCTCTAATGAATTATTCATACATGTATATGTGAATACTGTATGTAAAACCTTTCATTAGAGAAAGAGGGCTTCTGAGTTCTGGAGCATATACCAATATCTCCTCCTCAGGTGTTTCTTTGATATGCCAGAACATCTTTCTACTGAAATCTTAATCCAAAGTTTCTACAGTGAAATGAGTTTTTATGCAGTTTCCAGCCACCATCAGAGAGCTTTTTCGTGATCCCTGTTTCTTCTACTAGCAACAGTATTTCATGTTTCATATATAATTTTTTTTCTTTGCTGGCTGATTTCTATTAAAATCTGTTTATTGTTTCAGAAATTCATTTTGAAGTGGCATATTGCATTCCTACATCTCTAAGCCCTCTGCCCTTCTTCATAGTCTGGGCTTTAAAGTGGGGAGGAGGAAGAAATAGGGAAATATTTTTGTTTCTGACCATGTCAGGCCTCAGGAGTATCCCAGCTGCATGGTCATGGAGGGGAAACATGTTCAGGTAGTGCTACTGCCTTGTAACAAACAGGGAGAAGCGGCATCAAGAGGGCGTGGAGAGACCAAACTACTCAGTTCCCATTCTGTAGTGTTTTACAGCGCAGTTGTTGATACCAGCAAAATGCTTTTTACACCTTCAGTTTGGATATTGCTTGCTGGTTGGTTGCTTGTCCAGTCACCAAGCTACTTCCTCCAGCTTCGTATCTGCCACCTCCTTCCTCCTGGCCCTCCTGTTGTCCTTTCCTCCCTCTCATCAGCCTTCCCAGCTCTGACCTTCCTAATTCTAGCTCCAGTTTTCTCTTTAATGTTTTGTATCTATCCAGATATTCCTGCATGTATTTATCCAAATTCTAGCACCATCCACATTTTCTTTAGCTCTGTGTTTCCTCTTAAAGATTTGATTGAACAGTAGTATAGGCTTTGCATGCTTGTGGTCATGAGAAGTTTACTCAGTAACCCACCTAACCTTGTCTAGTGGGGTCCATAGTCTGCTCCCTATGCATTTTTGTGTGTTATCTCAAATGCGGGATATATCAATTTTTTTTAAAAAGTATATTCTTATATATGCAAATGCATAAAGTATTTACCATAAAGTAAGGAAATGATGAATTTTCATTATTTAAGTATTGTTCTCTAACTACTTCAGAGTACCAAAAAGTATACTTTTCCAACTACTTTTTTTTGGAGACGAGAAAAACTTATTTTGTAGAGTTTTTCGCAGTCCATGCAGTATTGTAAGACCATTTCTGTTACAAGCTTATCTTTTGGGTACTCAGCACCTTTCAACAGGGATTCCAATAAAATGGATACTTATCTTTCACCTCAGTAGGTTTGGGATTATACCATTAATACAGTAAATAAGGAATATCAAAGCTGTTCAGTAGTACAGATTTGCAAAGGTAGAGTAGGAAAAGTAGTGATTCAAATCTAGCCGTTTTTCCCCTGTTCTGGAAGAAGTCCCAGGTTATTTTAATGTTCACTAATGTGCAGGAATTTATTACTGTGCCACATGTCATGGGACAGCTCAACTTCTGTCCTGTTAGGAACTGGCATCCAGTTGAAGTAAGTTTGTTTAAGACTGGTTTTTGGATGAGCAAAACACTGCAGTAACTTCTTAAAGATACTTTACTGTATGTAATAGAAACTTGGTTTTCATGGAATGGATTTGTATTCCATGCTAGATTGATGGAAACATTTTGTTTCAGGTATTGGTAACATTATATTTAAGTACTTCGCATGCGCGTTCTGGACAAATAGCTATACATGCTGAAATCTGTATGTATTTTCACAAATACCTTGCACTTGTCATAGAATAACTGTGAATAATATTGATATCTGAATTCGAAGCTGAATTCAGAAGACAACTTTCAAAACATAATTTTACAAGCACTGTGTTGGGCCACCTGTGCTGTGTAGACTGTTCTACAGGAAACAACCTCTTATTGAATCACTGAAAACAGTGTAATCTCCTTTGGTGCTGACCCTCCTTTTCTAATGTATTTACTGGTACAAGGTGGTGTTTATTGATGAAGGTATTTATTGTAGCCTATTTCTAAGTCCCTAGCAAAGCTTTTGAAGAGTTGTTGTCCTAATAAAAATGTGAAGATTTCAAGTTCAGGTATGTGGTTAGAATGGTACCTGCATCTTTCAATTTTGAAATTATTTAGCCTCAAGGAAGTTTTCCGCCTCTGATAACATTTGTAAGTTTGTTGTCTGGTTCTGAGCAGGTAAGGCAAATAAAAGAAAAAAGGATAGAAATAAAAAGATAAATTAGTACTATCTGTTGTTTCTAGCAGTCCAAGTAAGCCCTCCAAGCTACCTTGGTTTGGCAAAGAGATAATGGAAAAGCCACCAAGTTTATCTTTCCTCCATATATACATTCCATTTCCTCATTTGCACAACGCTGTCAGCCACCATGCTTAGGTGTCTCTCAGAGATGTCAGAATTTTATCTACTGTAGGTTGTCCAGTCAGCCCATTGAAGTAGGCAGACAGAAAATGTGAGGTCAAGCCTATAGCAAGGAAACATTCTACTTGCATTGGCCTGAGAAGCCCTTGTGATCAGGTTTCGTATTCCCCCTGAGGAAAATAAGTTGTAGAGAACTTGTCCAAAAAGGTTCAGATAGTTGGGAACTGCTGCTTAGCCTTTAATGGGTAGAATTAGAATCCTGATGTATTGTCCTTAGACACTCTTCCCCTTTACTCATGATGTCTTCTCTTCCTCCCATACTATACCACAACCACTTCTTTTGAACTTTCACCAAGTGAAGTTAATTGATTCCAAGTGACGCTGGCTTGGCAAGGACAGTCAATCTATAACAACCTTTAAAAGAGCACTGCTGAATAGAATTACAAGTCCACCTTTTTACCTTCAAATACATTAATATCCTTCTCATTTAATGACTTCGTTTGGTAATTTCACTGTCCACAGAACATAAGCTGTATATGTCATTTTAGAAACAGACTTTGGTGAGGTAGTATTTTGAGTGCCTAAGTAAGCAACATGATTTTCCATAGTTTTTAACACATTTTTCACTACATGGGCATGGCTGAATTTGCACAGTGTGAGATCTTGTTGGGCAAAGACTCTGTATTACAACTTACATCAAGAAGAAAAGTTGATGAGCTTAGACTGACAAAATTCACCCTAGGTTGTTTTTTTTTTTATATTTCTTGTTTGAAGCTTTCTACCTCTACTTCCTGTCAGGCTAACAGTGTTTTCCCCCAATTGCACTAAAGAACAAAGTTTAACATGAAAAAACGTATCTGTATTGAACATGGTTTTCTAGGTAAAGTCAGTATCAAAAGGGTTTTCATGGTCGATCCTCTTTTAAGTGCAGTATTCTGCCCTTTTACAACTTAGGACTGAAGAATTATAGCTACACAAATACCTTTTTTTTTTTTTTTTTTCTTCGTATAAGTACAGGGGGCGAAAGCCCAAACTTCTGTCGTGAAGCAAGATGTAGAAGCAGAGGATTGACAAACATTGTTCTCACCCCAGTATGGAATGATTGAAGAGCAGCTTATCTAGATATTTCTTCATATAGTTCAAGTCATACCATACAACTTGATGCTAATGATTTTACTACACTGCTTATAGAGTGTATTTTCTCCTGTAACTACTGGCATTTATAGTCCAAAAAATTACTAAATTGTTGCATGTGCAAGCATGCAAGTTTGGTAAGTATTGAATGGTATGGAAACTTAGTCCAGTCACAGCTGAAATATCTGCTTGTCTAATGTGTGTCAGGTGAGGACATCACCTCTGATTTTTGCAGGTAATACTGGCCTTCCAAGTCTCTATTTTAAAATCAAAACTCTGGGTTTTTTTCAGTTGGATTTTGTTTGTACTGTCTTGCTTTTGAACAATGAGGCTTATCTCAGTCTAATAGCCCACAATATGAAATTTACCTGATTACTAAGTAAATGTATACATTGTAAAGTTGAAATTAATGCCATTAATTAGGAGTTCAGGGTAGGAAGCTGTTTGTGGTCTAGCCTGATTTCATGTCAGAGTGAGTTCAGCTGCTGATCTGCAGTACCACTCCTCTTTCTGAACTAGCGCGATGCTTTCTTTGAGCTGTTAGAGCCTTGTTTTGAGAAACTACTACAAGTTATTGGCTACCAGCTGTTGTAAGGAACTGTAGATCCACAAAATTGTTGTTCGTGGCATTGGAAACTGCAATTTCACGATTTTGTATCAGTCTGCTGTAGGCCACTTATGCACATCTCTCCATTCTTGTTTCTTTACATCTCTTCCTGGCTCAAGTGTGCCTTTTTGTTTTCTTTGCATTAACTCATCTAGTTCAATTGAGGGTCCTTCTACTGGTTTGGTGATTTTTGTGTTCCTTTCATATTTTGCAAACTCTTCCCTTGCTCCTAATTCCTAGCATCAGTTGCCGGTCACGTTGTGGTTGTTTCTGCCATTTACTATTTACCTCATATTACTTCACTAGCTCAAAAAATGTAAATGTAAACTTTTATATGAAATTTTATACTCTTGGCCTAATCATCACAATTGTAATAAATGCTCATGGTTGTAAACATGCCCAGTTATTGGCAGAGCATAAATATTTACATATTGAATTCCAAGGGTCTGTTTGCACACCACTCATGTGCCTGCTGGGGAAGAGAAGTTGTCTTATTTTTCTTAGTACATTTCCAAAACGGTTTGCAAGGTAAGAGTGAGGTCAAGCTCAGTGTAATGATGTCTGAATCTAGGTATCATGAGTAGCTAATGGTTGTGGTTTGCATTTTGTGAAATAAATCACACAATTTACATAGCATATCTGCAAAGTTAAACATTGGTGCAAAAGTAATCTCTTACATCTGCTTGCCTGGTTTCTACTATGATGAATTTTTCTATATTTTGTGGCTTCTGTGACTCTGTAAATGTGAAGATTTTGCACTGTTCATGTATTTGGGAATTTGGTTCCTGTGTAGCTCTTTTGCAGGTTCTAGACAGATAACATGCAAAACAGTTACATGAAGAGGATTGTCCAGTATTTGCTTTTTCATTATTCAGATAGATACAATAATTCTATGTTTGTATGACATATGTCTTGAAAGTATTAATCTGATTTTTATAATTGAGTGTTGTAAGATTTCCATGTGTTGCATGTCTTGGCACTTGACTGCTACAATAATTGGCTGGAATGCCATCTTGAGAAATTTTCTGAAAATGACTGATTATATTTACTTTACTCTGTATGTAAGTGCTTTTCCTGTTGTTTGTTGTGGTTTTTTTTCATATTTTTCATTAGTGAAGTACCAAGTAAAGAAACATTAAGAAGGAAACGTAGATATCCCATGATTTTGTTCACTCTCTTCTTTTTAAAAAATTAACTGCTTTCAATTTTATTCTGAGGATGTATTTTAAATACAGTCTAGAAACAATGTTATTTTCTTAAATGAGTCTGAAATGTTGAGTCAGAGTCCTGCTCAAATGTGAATGAGTCAAGTGAAGGGTTTTTTTTTATGGCATAAACCATAAAATACTCTACACAACAAAAATTCAAGTATCGGCATAAGTTTTATAAATATGTCGTGTACTAGATTAAGTACTTATTGTAAGTATTTATAATAGAGTAAAGGTCAATTTTAACACTGTCCCTAATTTTTGTCATTCCAGTTTATTGTTCTACAAAGTTATTGTCTTAATTAGTTTAGATTTTAAATAACCCAGGAGATGCAAAAAAAAGAATATTACTTTCTTGGATTGGTTCATGGTGAGCTAAGTAGTAGATTAATAGTTATAAAACAAGCAAGTCTGATCTACTGTTTTAAGTTAATATAAAAGTAGGATAAGATGAAATCTAACTCAGTAAAAAAATATTCAGGATCAAATATAATAAGTTATGAAACTACATTTAATATTTATTGTCCTTCTGAATTAATTAAGCAGGTAAGGT
>VZZY01026022.1:0-21271 GCA_013400335.1 Eurystomus gularis | reverse complement strand
TCAGAATTATTATATGTATTTACAGTGTTTTATATTAAAATATTATTAAACCAAAATATTATTAAACCTAACAGAATATTAGAATTGCAGGTACAGTACAAAGGTTACAACTAAATGACGTAATAAATGCTTCACATAGTCCAGCATGTTCAAGATCTCCTGATGAAGCTCAGAATCCATTAAGGAAGGACAATACTGGAGAAGTCGGCAATATGAAGTAGACTGAAATGCATTTTCCTTTAGATGTTTTTTCTTACTCGCCAACATTGCCAGGTCATGACTCTCAGAAAATAAAGGACATTGAGAACTCAAATGGTAGCCTAGCAATGATGATACTTTCTATGATGCACTCCTCCTATCATTGTCTGAAAGATTTTTATATTAATTTAATACTGCTGCTCTAGCTGCAGAGGAAGATCTCAGTAGAAAAAAGCATTAAAAATTCACTTTGTCTGCTGCAGATGAGGTATATGGTTATTTTCCTCAACAGCTAAGCTTTTCCAGAATCTCAGTAATACTCCCATGGAGAACTATCTATGGTAAGAGAAAATGCCGATATATCTTTTATTTGAGAAAAAGCTCCAACAAAATAATTCACAGATATATATAAGAACAGAATGTTTTTGCCATGATGTCCATGTATCAGAGAATATTCTTGAATCCACTACAGTCTATTGCTTCATGTGATGTGTTTAGAATTATGAAATTGCCCAGTGCAAAAAAAAACCCTCTAAAAATAAACATAAGTCTTTTTGCAACCTATCATATAGCTATATCCAAAAAAAGTGAGCATCAGTCCCGGGCATCACATTGGTGTTTACAAATTGTTGACAAATGGTGCTAGCAAATTTCCTTGACAAAATCTCCTTGAACTAATTTCTTTCCCTAGAGATAATTGCTTTAATTTGTATCACGTTTCACATACTGAATTGTACCTACATTGAGAAAACAGGTTACTTAAATATGCTGCCTTCTCAAGAAAATTTTGCATTTTCTGTGAAACTAATTTTATCCATCTTATTCAGCTCATTACATTTATTAGAAGAAATAGTATTGGGGGTTTTTTTACATCAGCAGAACAGGGTAATGGTGTTTATTCTGATTTGTGCTTGACTGGTAGAATCTGTTACGTGAGGTTGTGACTTTGAATCTTTTCTTGCGCAGGTCCTCAGACCTGGCACTTTTTATGATAAATAAAAACATGAGATCTAAATTTACACACTCATATAAGAGATGAGATTTACTATCAGAGAGCAAGTTAATTGTTTAGGGCTTAGGAATAAGAGGAAATTTGTTTTCCCTTCCTGTTTTTAACATAAGTGCCTAAGAGATTATAAATAAACTATTCTTGGCATGTCATATCTCAAAGTAGAATAAAAAGATACTGTAATAAAATACTGCTGTAACAATAGTGTAATCTGATGAAAAAGACCCCTGACAAGTAGTATGATTGCTTTTACATCAATACTGTATTACCTTCTAGTTATAATCTCACAGTATGGTCACTGTTGAATTGTACAATTAATGAAAGATTTTTTTAAAAATATGTGAATTCTAAAAATTGAAGTTAAATAAAAATCTGAAACCAAAACCATTTTGGTTAAACCATGTAAACAATGCATTACAGTTCAAGCAATGAACTTCTACTATGAATATGTTTTCCATCAATTTAGGTCAAAGCTTCAAATCAGTATTTCTAACTAAAGCACTCACAAAACGGCTGTCCAGATTTGTTATATTTTAATATCAGTTGTGTTGCTACCTTTATGACCACTTGTACTTTTGAGGTAATGATAACTACTACAGTCACTCAATGTAAACCTGAAACCCTTATAATAATTTATTACAATATCTTATACTCCATAAAGTTGGAAATTGAATTTATTTCATAAGCAAACTGCTTGAGGAGCAAAATGTAGCTAACCTTGACTTACAGATGTTATTCTGCATTAGTGCTTGTCTGTGTGGAACTCAGCACAATCAATTATAACAAGCCAATGAAAAGATGGGGCCTTAAATAGCTCCCTGTTCAGAATTTATTTTCCTGTTCTACATTAAAGCAGTAAGTTATGAAATGAAGTCAACAAGAAATTATCAGTTTAGTACTTCACACAGCTATACTTAACCATGCTAAAATAATATATAATTGGATAGGAAGACCAAAAAATATTTGAGTTGAAAATTCAATTGTAAATGTATTTTGTATTTGTCCCCCTCTTGTTTTAAAAAACAAAATGAAGTACAACATGAAGGACAAATTCTTTAAAGTTACTTAACAAAAAGCCATGTATGGACCCCTCAACTGGAAGCACCTAAAACCATTTCAATCTTCAAAGCCTTAATCAAGTGCTTAGAAAAAGGTAAGTCTCTTGACATGTTTGTCCCTACAAACACAATTTTGCCATTTATAACATCATCATCAAGATGTCTCATGAAATTGTTTTTGCTTTTTCAAATTCAGGAAAAATTGAAAAAAAGGAATGCCATAAAATACATCTTGGCATTCTTCCATTTATCTATTATATTTTCTAATAAACACAGCCTTCTTGAAATAAAGTTTCAACTTGAAAATCTGAAACTCTTCTACTGAAACATATTCATTTTAAATTGGTCTTGATTCTGCAAATTCATCTATCCAGGATTCACAGGCATCGGTGCACAATCCCTGTGCAGAGACTTGTGGACAGCAAATTGAGTGTGATGGCTTACTAGAAATGTGTGTTCAATCTATACATAACTTGTACATGTGTAGCACTGAAAAACTATTTTACTTAAACATTAGTGAAAAAAATAAGTTAACACCACATTCAAAACCAAATTTTCATTATTTCTTAAAAAATTCTACGTATCATTCATGAATACTGTAAAGAATATTTATAACAAAATGGAAATATTTTAACAGATTACATCCCTTGTATGATTGTATGTCAATGGGTTTATTTTGAGATTCTTATCAGATGACTGCATTAAAATATTCAACATTAACATTAATGAAATAAGACCATGTGTCAGAAGCTTGCAAAAACCAGCCAAAGAGTTTAACCACTTAACTTTTTCATTTGGTTAGTAAGTGCCCTAACAGCTTTCCATCCTCATACCCCAAAGTAAATTTAAAAACAAAAATACAAACCCCACAGAAACAAAAGCAAAACAAAACTGGAAAAGATAAAATTAAATAAACCAAAACACTTAATGTTCAAAGAGTATGTATGTATGCAGATTTTTGAGGTCACTTAGATATTTTTTAAAGCTTTACAAAGTTATTTTTGTTCAAAGCCAGTATTTAAATAAACAAAAATTACTATATATATATAATTCATTCCTTTAAATATAACAAAAGCACTTACAACTTTGAACAGCAGATTTCTATTTTTAAAGAAAACAACACTCTTTTACGATTTTGGAGATGCTGGCGTTATATTTTAAAATAAATTGTGATAAAAAAAGCTTAATATTTTCTTGACTACTTGACAGATACTTACACAAAAAAGGGCATCAGCTGAATAAGAGTCTCTTTTTTGGGATTGGCTGTGAATTCTGGCACAGTTTGAATAATTTTGTTCATTACGTTCCTTAGGTAATTTTGTAGCTGCTTGCGTCGCTCTTCCACAAACTTTGCATCCTAAAAATATAAAGAAAAAATATAAATGATGCAAAGAATATGCTTTTCAATTCTATAATGTAACTGAATAGTCTTAATAAGCATAAAATTCGATCTTTTGATATCTATGTTTATTGTGTCTATAGAAATTTGTTGACAATATGTAAAAAATCCTTGACTCTGTCCTTCTTAGAGATAAAGGAAAGTCATGCAACCTAATAAAAACCTGTTTCACAAAAAAAAAATCTACTGAGAGGATGCCAAATTCTCTCCTTGGAAGAATGGCTCTTCTATGGACCAGAGTTTTTTCCTAATAGGTCTCCAAAAACTACTACAGTCTTGGAAATGCAGCGCATAACAGTGGCATAGAGACAGTGGCATAACAATTTATGCAACTGTTTTTGAGATCCGGAATTACCAGTCTTCACAGGAGGAAATACAACTTATTCCCACAATTCATAATTTTCAGATGTTGGGTACACAAACTCCAGAATGGATAAATATTTCTCTAGGTTTTTAATTACTACGCTAATAAATTATTATTTTGTGATGGTGTTTTCCTATAGTAGATCGCTTTTTTAAAGACTGTATCACAACTCTCACAAAACCGCTTTACTGAAGTTCCGATTGTATTTTAGATCACGGGATTTTATACTATATTGGCCCCAATAAATAAAACAATTCTATAAACTTCACATTCTGCTGAGGGGATTAAAAGTCTAACAACCAGCATAATGCCATGCATCCTGTAACTCACATCTAGCTTAAACTTCTTCCTGGGAGGGATTGTAATCACAATGAACTATAATAGAAAGTCTACACATTTCACACTAACATAAGACTATAATAAGTTTACAATGAAAGCAGCTGCTGGCTGGTTTGTGCCACAGTCAGTATCCTGTATCACAGAAATGCAGGCATTCTGACCACCTGGTTTAAATATCAGAGTTATGTTCTTCACGTATGAAGCCAAAACTATTATTAGACAATTACGGCTCTCAAAGGAAAACAATAATTTTATTATGTCTATCCAACCTGTACTATTTATCTGTATAAGAAAATTGTTTCCTGCAGAAAACAATGACAACCCACCAACAAAACACCATAAATATATTTGACAACACTGAACCAATTAATTGTATTAAAAAGGTTTAATCCATGCTGCCACAGATGGGATGCAAATCTGAAGATTATTAATTCCTTTAGGTAAAACAGAGTAACTCATCATCCAAGCAGGAATGCTCTTTCAAGTTCAGGAGGGCTGCTGTAGAGTTCCTAGAACCTTTATTAACATTTTTTTCTGTTCTTATCTCTCATTAGGAAAAGTTAGCAGAAACAGCAATATTTTTAAAAGACATAAGAAAATGAGAAAATATTCTGAATGACATTTCTCAAAGTAGACATTTAGATTCCTAGAATTAAAATAAAAAAATATAAAAAACAACCAATGTTAAGAAAGGTGTATTTGCAAGTATAAGGAATATTTTTATTTTATTTGGATGTGATTACTTAATAACATGTAACTGTAATTACTGTAACATTTATAATTGTTGAAGACATTCATATTTATAGGCTTCAAAAACTTAGGCAGTGCTTGAGTTGTTTAATTAGGTACACAAAATCCAAAACATATACACATTTTAAAAATTGTTTTCTAGATACAAATTTACACAGATGTCCAGTTCTGTTGACATTCCAGTTTTATATTAATACATGTAGTAACCAAGATGAGTGTGAAAATTAAAAAAAAAACCTATGTATTATACGGTTTGCTATTTCTTTTTTATTAGTCATATTCTTTTTCAGCAACATAAGACACACTACACACACAAACTGTGTAGCAAGTGTTAATTATCTACTGACAAATGAAGAAATGAAGTCAGAAAACTCTTGGAAACTGGTACTTTATGAAAAAACAAAGTTGCATTGCTGACACTTCATGCAATCCACTCTGCAGAGTCACTCACCCAGTACTCCACAACTGAGTACGGTTACTACTCAAACGGAACAGAGCAACAGCTTGCTCCGTGCCCCGCTGCACTGACGAAGTCTGGACAAATGTGTGGAACAGAAGTCTATACAAGCTGTTGGGAAACGTTAAAGCAAAAATTTAATGTGGCAACACATAATATTAGAACAAAATGGAATGCTACTAATAAATGAAAGTGTAGTGCAATACTACTGAACTAATTGATTAACATACATTTTATTACTTTTCCTCTTTTCACTAAGATTTTTGTTCCTACTGGTTTCTTTGACTAGCTCAAGGGACAGCCCTGTCTTCCCATCTTTGCACTCACAGGATTTGAAGTATCACAACATCACATTGGTAGAAACACTAATTTGCCACCACCAGTTGTGTGAGGTAGAACACCAGAAAGTGTGGCACGTAGGAGATCTCGGAGATGAAGGAAAAGTTGGTGGAGCAGCTTTGGTTCTGAAAGCTTTAACCACATGAGTAGTGGTGATGTCTGGCACATGAGACCACTTCAATTATGGAGTAATCCTCTCCCCTCATCTTACTTGACTGTGTACAACCGAGGAAGGCTCTACAAGCCTGCTCCCTGAGGCCTCAGCTTAGAGCCATTCCGAAGAACTGGTCTCACACCCAATAACTTCCTTGATTCTACTTTCATCAGTTCTATCAATTATATTTGCAATCCCCCAAGAAAATCTCCATTTCTAAAGTACCACATGCAATAATGCTTTTTCAGTTCTTAAGGTTTTTCGGTCACAAGTTCTCAACAACAGTATTTTCTGTGAAATAATTTCAATTATGTTAAAATTCGCTCTTAAGCAGAAGCTGTATTCTTTTAGTATGGCTTCTGTATTGCACGTCTTTAAATAAAAATACATCTTTCACAGGCTGGACCACTTTGTGATAAACAGCAGCAAAATGCTGAATGTAGGTACTTTCTATTGCTTATGTTTTTGTAAAGAATCTCATTAACTCCAGATAACAACAGCACAAAGGAGTTTTCTAATTAAGACTGCCAGAATATGCTTAGGGAATGCATTTTTGCTGTTTACAGCAAATTAGTGCTTATAATATAGATACTTTTCTGCTATTTATTCAAGCAAAATACAGAAAATCTCAGAAACTAAACTCAGCCTGAAAACAGTTCAAAGTGCTCTTTTAGTCTCATATAAATATGGTTTCTAAAACAAACACTGAGGGATCTACCATGAAATTCTGTACCATATACTAAAGCCCATTGTCCTGACCAGAATTAATGTAAACTAAGGTCTGGATGATTCAGCTGTAGGTCTATACCATCAAATGCGCATTTTGCAAGAGCAGGTTGGCTACTCAGAGGAATTACTTTACCATACAGTTGTTACTGCTAAGTTGTTGCAGTAATAAACAGCTTTTGTCACAACATTATAAATAGAATAACTGGTACTAGAAAACCACAACTGGTTGAAAGCCTGGCCAACTTTTTCAGTCTCAAATTATAAAAACGTAACTGCTTTCCTCTGGTCCTTGGACCCAATTATCTACAACTGAGATATTGACCAGATATATCTGGTCAATATTTTATATTCCAACTCCTAAGCATTTTCTTATTTATTTACGAGGATAAAATAAAGGGAAAGATTTTTATTTGGATTTTTATCAGTGAAAAAATCCTATACTTGTAGTAGGTATCTTTGGTGATTGTATGAGATTATCTGTCAATACAAATCTCCACTTATCTATGTTTATCTATTCAGAGGAAACCACAAAAATCTCCCCCTAGGATTCAATACACAGATTTATGAATGTTTGACATGAATTTACTTTGGGGACAAAGTAATTATGTTAAAATCACAACTACATATACTTTTGCACAAAACCTTACATTTTCACAGTATTAAATCTTAGATTACATACTTTCATTTTTTGGAAAATAAATGCATGTATGGGAAGATAAAGTAACAGTACTAAATAAATGCACACTTTCAAGATCTCACTGAAGAGAGGTCCTGCTAACATAGTTTATAAAAGGAGCCTTAATCTCAAAAATACTATTACAAAGAACAAAGGTATTTTCTGAAAAAAAAATTTCTGTAAGAAAAACATACAGAAGAAATGGAATGGATAAGATGAATAAGTAGTAGCTCTTTAACAAGGAAAAAGTACTTGCATCTTGAATCATCAAGCCTGCCATTTGACCACTTGGGATCAAATCACAATGAAGATCTTTGCTTCATAAACGCCTCTTTTTAATTGCAGAAAAGCTTTATGAATTTTACCTGCCTTTATTACATATATTGCTTAAAAAAATTTTTTTTAAAATCACTAGCAGGAGCTCTGGACAGAAACTAGTCAGTTCTTTCAAATCAGGCTATAAAAATAAATTTTAATAACTGTGGCACTATTTTGTTTTTTTTTTTCCAGAAACACTAAACTCAGCATTATATATATTTGGTTCCTATACTTTCAGGAGCTGCAGGACACAAAATTAACACAGGAAAAAAAGGACTGTTCTATGTTAAGTTTTTCTCCAATTTTATATAGAACATACTAGATCCTTCCACAACCAATTTAGTAGCACATGTTTTTAATCATTTTCCTGAGTCAGGCCCTAGATGCTCTTTCTAAAAACCTTTCCATGAAGGTATTTGAACAATTGGCTACAATCTTACTATTTTTAAAACCAAAAGGTAAGGCTAACTGGCCCTTTCAGTTTTTCTAACTAGGCCCAGTGGTAGACTGAATGATCCCATCAAACTTGAAGAAATTGAACTTTTAACTATTACTTGTAAAATATCTCCTACTGTATTCATGATAAACCTAATCCCTGAACCCATGGCACTACAGGGGGAAAGGAGTATTCAGAGAAGGCAGGATCTCTGCTTTCAAGATTTGAGATTTCTTTTAAATTCAAAAGATGAACTCTTTGGAGCTACATCTCCTCACTGTGAGGGACTATTAATGATGCTGAAATTACCTTACTGAATTTGAAAAGCAGCTTCAATCTGACCAAAGAGAAAGCCTCATCATATATTCAGCACTACCGGATTAACAATCCATGAAAACATTCTATGCACAGAAAAGGAACTAGTACGTGCAAGAATACATTGCATATAACCATAATCCACTGCTCTTCTTTATTGATTAATAAGCTCCCTTTAACTGTTAAAAGGAAGGGTACTATATAGACAGGGAGTCAGTTACATTAAAAATATGGTCAGATTCTGATAAGTATCTGTAGGGCATCTTGGCCACATTTACCACCAGTTTATGCAGAGTAAACGTACACTGCATTGAAATTGCTAATTGAGACTTAACACATCATCATTGATCTTCCATTTGTGGACATATTTTCTGAAAAATAAAGCTACTACTGTTTCTGCACAAACTACTGTCAAAAGTTATTTCCTAGTCCACAGTTCAAGAGCATACACTTTTGATTAAGAGTCCACAAAATTCCAGTTAACACACAAAACTGCTTCAGATAGCAGAAGCATCAAAACACATCTGGGAAAATATTTTTAATTTGAAATTAATGTCTCCTAAAATACTTTATGAAATTTTTTGACTGAGAACTTGTCAAGTTTCTGCCCACAGCAAAATGCTAATATCAAATTACCAATCTCTGAAAATGAGAACACATAGTTGAAATCTTATAGGCTCTAAACAGATATTAGAAGATGATGTTAAACTATAAAACCAAAAAGAAGAATCGGACATTCCTTATTTTATGTTTTGCAGTTCTTCATTAGAAGCCCAGTTCATTCCAATTTGCAGTTTAAATTGTTTCACACAACTGCTGGTCTTTTGTAGACGCTGTTAGTATGTAACAGATGGCAAAACGCTGATATTCTTCATTATTAATGGAACAGCTCACTTAAGATGTTTTGAATATTTTCCACGAGCTGTTGGGAATGGTATGATTGCCATGGTTACCTGTCAAGCTTTAGGGACAATTAACACACTTTCATATTCTGTGTTCTGTGCTGTTACAATCAACATAAAACGCACTGCTTCTGATGATCTAACCATTATTTACCATTTAACTAACCTCCTATTGTCAGTGCTGGGGGGAAGTGGGGGGGAAAGCAACAATAAAACCAAACAGCAAAACAGCTGAGGACTCAATCCAACTCAATTAAAATTACAGGAAATACGGTTTCGGGTCTTTAGTGAGAGCTGTATCAGCCTCTGAGATTACACAATGCATCCCATCCTAAATAAAGCTGACTACACGGCTATTCAAAGATGAACCTGAAAATGCAGAAATAAACTCTGGTTATTCTAGTTTAGCCAAATATTTTTCTCCATCTTGGACAACCAGTCTTAGCAAAATTATCATCTAAGTTTTTGTCTATTTACAAGACACCAAATCATTAACCTCAAAATGAAGCAGGAAATCAGAAGTTGAAATGGGAGCTAATTAAACATTCAATTGCTGAATCATTCTCACTTCTTGTGATTAAAAAATAGTTAGATAGCCAGTATTAATTTTTACAGCCACCTTTACAGAGGTCACAATAAAACATGACTTGGATACACCTGTCCTTCAGTAACTATTGCATCATGGAACAGTTTTACAGAGGTACAGTTTCCAACACTCAATATACCAAATTATACAAAAATAATTTCAAAATTACAGAAACTACATGAGTTTAAAATTTCCATCCTACTTGCATTGCCAGTTTCTGTATGGCAGAATCAGGCTAGTGTTACAACAAAACAACACATACACGAAACTGCCATTTTTCCCATCCCACTGTGAGATTTTTCATGCATTTACTGTTCATGGGAACAAACAAAAATTTAAGAGGATAAGATACAAAGAAGAAATCAAGGAACTGTCAGTTTTGAAAAGAAATCTGTCTTTCTTTAGACACAGATTTACTACATAATTGTAATTATTACTCTGTGTTTCACTACTAAAATAGCTGATGCATTTTGCATTTCCACCTCCAAGTATGGGCTCATTTCAAACATACCAGAAATAAGCATGCTTTTAGATAAAGTCATTTGAAAAAGGCATTGCTGCAAAACCACTCAGCAGCAGAGATGCTAAGGGTGAGCTATGGTCCTGTCAATGCCCTCAACCTAGCACAAACTTATGTGGACAACTGCAACATTTTCATGAGTATTTCTAATTTTTTGAGATTTTAGGTGTTTCCTGCAGTACCACGCAGAGCTGCTCAGCACAGCCTACCTGTTCAGTAAGGAAATGGTTGCTCAGCAGCTGTGCCAGCCTTCTCAGGTCACCAGAAGAGATGCAAGCTCAGTCCATGCCTTGCAAATATGGTTTTTATTCAAATGCTGATTTTTGAAAAAAGTCTTACCTGTTATTTTGAGTAAGGGGGTAGTTTATGCATCACAGTATTACATCTACTAAGGTTTATAGTCATACTAAGGTTTTGTTCGTACTTTCTCAGAATACAATGCTGCTGTATAGCATCCTCTAAGCAAGTCCAGAGCACAAGCATGTTAACAGACAATCCCATTTTGATAAAACTCTTTCCCCTGTGTAATAAATCTTTGTCAGACTATGTCTTGTACTTCTCTAAATTGTCTCAGGCATTTACAGAATCCTGGAACCAAGTATGTTTCTTAAGATACCTGGGATTTTCAAGCTAACAATGCCATCCATCCAAAAGGCTAAACTTACTCAAAACCCTCTTTGAGAAACAATATTAAAGAAGAATAAACGTATCAACAGGATATAAAGAAAGCTTGAGAATAAAACTAAAACTGGTCTCTTTCTAGCATTGTGTTTAATGCCACTGTTGTTATGCTAACAAAATCCAGTGTCATCTAAGTATTTGAACCATGTGCTAATTTGTCAATTGGTCAGGAATCAACAGTTCATTTAAAAAGCATCAGTAGAAAACTGCAGCCTATAGGAAGACCCCTAGGGCTTATCTTTTGCTCAGCTGTTGAACAGAGGAACACTATTTCTGTTTTCTCCTCAGACCAAGTATTATCAGTCCACTATATATTTGTATTCAGGAGATTCTGGAAACTACAACAGTTCATGAAATTGAGATCCATTTCTTAACTAGCCTATATTACAGTAATAACTATCAACAATATTAGTTAAAATGTGTCTCAGTTCAGTGCTTTCCTCCAATACTGCAGTTTTCTTTCTTAATTTCTTTCTTTTATCAAGTTTGAAAATGCCTTGAAGACCAATAAAGAGACTCTAAATTTAAAATAAAAAAAAGCTCAAAACCCTTTAGAAACATAGTATATACACTGCTTACAGTGTACAAGCTTATCTGCACAAGCTTACAGTGATGCCTTCCCTTAAAAATAAAATAATAAATTTAAGAAAAAACCCACAGACAACCAAAACCCACAGCAAAGAACCAAACCCACAAGCAGGTTAATGAAAAACTAGTTTCTCTTCTACTCTCTTAGTAAATGAAGAAAATTGTTTTCAAAATTCCCCAAAAAGTTCAGTAACAATTGTTTCTCTACCACATTTTAATGCGTATTTTCCCTTCCCAGTAAAAACCTTCAAGCAGAACTTACACCACTTCTCTCTTGCTGGATGGTTCCAGCAAGTCAGGAGGAGGAATACTAAGAGAATACGGGTGAGTGCAAACTGCCACAGAACTGCTGAAAGAGGATGGTTCCAGGGAGCCACACAACACCCCAGATACCACTCTCTTGGCTAACCTCCCCCCTGACAGATGACAGCAGTCCTGCTAAGTCTGCTGATAACCAACAACATCTAAGATATCGAAAGGAGACCCGCAAGGCAGCTGATAGCTTCTGGCTACTATCTACACCTGCGGGCTAACAGTATCCAGGTATGTTTATTTGAAATGTTTTAAGTCTAACAAGTAAAACTATCAATTTGAAAAACAAAAATCAGAAAAATTTCTTAATGTAGCAGTTTACCATCCTAACTGCCAAATAGTAGCAGGATAAAGGTGGTCTTTGAATTTTACTCCCACTCCTAAAGACTAGATACTCCTTTAATAGAAATTTATACTCTGATACAACAATTCAGTTTTCTAAACTAAAAATTGAATGCAGCTATCAAATGCCTGTTATTTATAGTGCCTTCATGTAAAGATATTTTACATGAGGTACAATGAGGAAAATCAGATTTTTCATGCAGGAAGTGTCTCCAGCATTTCACACAATCTGAAGTATTCAATATTTAGCTTTCTCTATGTTTTAAAAAATTAACACTGAGTATGTTCAGTACTAGCAATCGCCCAAAAGCCATAGAGCAAGTGAGATTACAATTTGTCAGCATCATTGACATAGGCAGTGGGATCAAGTGAATCCTCAGCAAGTTTGCAGATGACGCCAAGCTGAGTGGTGCAGTTGACATGCCTGAGCGACAGGAACTATCCAGAGGGACCTGGACAAGGTTGACAAGTGGGTTCGCATGAACCTCATGAGGTTTAACAAGGCCAAGTGCAAGGTCCTGCAAGTGACTTGAGGCAATCCCTAGTATCAGTACAAGCTGGGGGATTAAGAGATTGAGAGCAGCCCTGTGGAGAAGTACTTGGGGGTACTGGTGGACAAAAAAATGAGAGAAGAGCTGGCAGTGTGTACTCACAGCCCAGACAGCCAACCACATCCTGGGTTGTGACAAAAGATGAATGACCAGCAGGTCAAGGGTGGTGATTCTCCTCCTCTACACCACTCTCATGAGCCCTCACCTGGAGTACAGTGTCCAGCTCTGGAGCCCTCAGCACAGGAAAGACATGAGCTGTTGGAACGGGTGCAGAGGAAGGCCAAAGGGCTGGACCACCTCTCCTATGAGGACAGGTTCAGAAAGGTGGGGTTATTTAGCCTGGAGAAGAGAAGGCTCCAGGGAGACTTTATTATACCCTTTCAGTACTTAAAGGGAGCCTGTAAGAAAGATGGGGACAATCTTTTTAGCAGGGCTTGTTGCAATAGGACAAGGCATGATGGTTATAAATTAGAAGAGCAGAGTTTTAGACTAGATATAAGGAAGAAATTTTTTACGTTGAGGGTGGTGAGACGCTGGAACAGGCTGCCCAAGAGAGGTGGTGGATGCCCCATCCCTGGAAACATTCCAGGTGAGGTTGGACAAGGCTCTGAGAAACCTGACGTAGCTGAAAATATCATCTAGTCCAAACCCTCTGCAGTCAACAGGGACCTTAAAGGTCCCTTCCAACCCAAACCATTCTATGATTCTATGATATTTATAAAATCATACGTTTTGGAGGGTGGTGGGGTGGGTAAAATCAAGCATATTGATAGGTGAGAAAGAGAGAAAAATGTGAGCAAAATTTCAAATTCAGAAAAAGGAAGTTTTAGTTTTATTTCTGTAATCAGGTGTCCCTGCAAAGGTCTCTCTGAAAGGAAATTTTTTTAATGCAAGTAACTTGGTAGTCTAGTATCACCGATATATTCACAATAAGAAACAAATTTAGAAAATTATTTTTGTATTTTCATTTTACACTAAGAGGCTACTAGAATACCTAAATGACGCATGAGTTGTTATAAAACTGCAATATTTTTATCTAGCAGTTGTCCAAGCAGCATGTAAATTACATTACTTTCTTTTTTTTCCCTCCATAATGTCATGATGTAAAGCAACACCATCTGAACTGTTTCTATGGGCTCTAACTTCAATACTTTGTTAGAATAAATTGCTTTTCTTAACTATAGGATCACAAGACAGCAAAAATAAAACACCTCTTGACAGGCAAAATTTTGTTTTGCAGACCCTAAATACTCTGTGTTGCTTCATCCTAAATTTCAACAGCAATTAATAGCAAATTTTTGTAACTTGAAAAAGACTCAACTCATTATTTTCATAAAATGTTCACCAAATGAACACATTAATTCAGTGACACGTTCTGAAAGAGATGGAGAAGTACGAGTTGGCAAACTGTTTACCTTTTAAATTAAACCACCAAAAATGAAACATACTTCTCTGCACCGTGCTAACTTGAACCTTCATGCTGCATTTCAGGTAACCCAGAGATTTCACACCACAGAACTTGAAGTGCTTGCTATAAAGTAATTGTCATATAAAAGCCAACCATTTTCTACCGACTTATTTCTCTTCTCTTAGATAGTGATATGACAAAAAAATGGAAATGCAGAAGAACTGAATGCTCTTTTCTAAGTGCTGTATACATAAAACATCAACTGCAGTCTTTTCCAGTAGAAAACCCAGAGGATCAGGATTCAAAACCTGAAATACTCTGTAGCCCTCCTTACTGTGCAGGTGACAGTGTCAGAAGAGAAGTGTGCTGTGAATAGAATTCTTAATAATTAAGCCAAGTATGAAATTATATTTATTTCTGTCTGTACTTCAATGAAGTTACCCATGTGAAAACCAGATTGTATTCATTTAAATTCAATGGCTATTTAAAGCTCATACTTCTTTGAAAACTGAACTTTCCAGTTACGAAGTAACATGGTGGACTTTAGGGCAAAGATTTTTTTTTTTTATGGCTTTGCAATGCCATCAAAAAAGTGTTACGGAATTAAAGTATATAGCTATATAAGATTAATTTGAGCTCCTTTCCTGATCTGAACACAATACACATAGATTCCTTCTTTAACCATACTACAGCACAAGCATGTCTGTCAAATTTACATTTGCTACAGTTTTTCCTAAAAACAAGGCAAAATAATATATGAAAATAACTCAATATACTGGTTAAGTACACTAAGAAGGTTGAAAATTAAAATCTACTCACTTTGAAAATCAAGAACACTATAGAATTTAAGCACCTATTATTACATCATCTAGAAATCAAATTAAGTAAGCATTAATGAAAGCAATACTTCAAATTTTTCATTTAAAACTGAAGGATTTATATTTCCAAAGCTTTTCTCCTTTAGTAAATGTATTCCAACTCTGAGACATCAGAGAGTCATAATTTTCTACTAATTCGACTTGAAGACACTGGATATCAAAGCTTAGTACTAAGAAATATTATTTAGCCCACGGCCCCAAAGGCATTAGCTAGAAGTTTTGCTTTCTTCTCCGCTTTCTAAGTCCCAGCTCCCTATGACAGTATGACTTTGACAAACTAATCTGATGAAGGATACTTTCTGTGAGCTACTAAACCCCATAAAGTACAAAAGCACATATATCCATAGTTGCGATTTCAATGCAAGTCAATCACACACTTAAATTTTAGGGTGGTCTGAGGTGCTGTGCTGAATCAGGACACAAAAACATCCAAGCCTAAAGTGAAATTGGGCTCTCTGGATAAGAGGTAATCGCCTCAAGTTGCACCAGAGGAGGTTTAGATTGGGTATCAGGAAGAAGTTCTTCACTGAAAGAGTGATTAGGCATTGGAACAGGCTGCCCAGGGAGGTGGTGGAGTCATCATCCCTGGAGGTGTTCAAAGAACGGGTAGATGTGGAACTTCAAGACATAGTCTAGGGATTAGGGAGTTGTTGGGATGAAGGTTGGACTAGATGATCCTAGAGGACTTTTCCAACCTAAATAATTCTATGATACTATGATACATATCCTAAATGCTGTCTTTGATGTTGTCAATGTGTACACATCTGTATATACATACATACAAAAAGATACCTTTTAAGATACATACACATAGTAATTACAAACTTTTAAAATAATTGCTTACACAAAATAACCTACAACTTAGATTAGTCACTGACAGGTGAGAAGGACACATTTATTGAACTAACATTTGCGCATGAAACAAGCTATGGCAAGAGAAACAGGTCACAGACTTCAGTGGTATGGGCTAAAAATGATGAATGATGGTGCTCTCAACATTTTCTTCTAGACGGAAAACTTATTTTAGATTTCAGTATCGTTTCTCTTACACAGTTAAGGAGTCATGGCAAAGTCATTCTCTTCTAACCTCAGAAAAGTGCTGCGTATTCTTTTCAGATGAGGTATCCAATGTTTTAAAGGAAAGCAAAGGATATCATGCAGTCAAGTCAGCACTCAGTGGAAAGTTACCTTATTCAATTTCTATACACTTAGACAATCACTGAATTCACATCTTCAGTGGAAGCAAAGAACCATTTCTATTTTGATATGTCCTCCACTGGGACAACACCTTTGCAAGACAACACTTAATTAGATGTTTACTTAGTTTCTAAAACCCATTCTTTAAGTGTTATAATCTGCCCAATGCAGAAGTAGCAACTGAGATTTTAAGGACATTGTAACATTCAAAACATTAGAATAAGTCCTGTAAATACTCACATATTATTACTTAACCATTACTCTGAAAGCAACATTTCAAGAAGCGAGACATCAACACAGCACCACAAAAGGTTCAGAAGCTAAACGTAAAGGCTCATCTTAAATAAAAATTTTAAAAAAGCTATTATTTCTATGAAAACGGATCCCTCTGCAGTCAAGTATACAAAGCTTCTCTTCATGAGAGTTAGAGCGTGTTGGCTTACAGAACTTGGACATTAGGAACCTGACATGAAGGCAGTAGTCATGAAGACTTAAACTGTGATAATGAAAGTAGGAATTAAAAAAATCCAAAGTACTTGAAGGCTAGCTAAAAGGCAAAAATCTATTTAGTGCAAGAAAACCTTAGCCTGAAATTGGTCTTGGAATATACACCTACATACGAAATACTTAGCCAGGCTGATGCATGAGGAGTGTGTTTTAAAATCACAAACCCCAACAATTCAAGTGTTACAAACCCCAACAATTCAAGTGTTACAAATACAGTTCATATTTGTAAGTTTTAAATAAAATGTTCTGCAGTTTAAAAAAGAAGTACAAAAATACACGATGAGCATATGATATTTCTCTTATACACACAACAGAAGAGAACAAATAACATTTCTTCTTTTCACTCAAACAAAACATCGATAAACTGAAGGAAGAACACTTACTCTTGCAAGGACTACTTATAAAGATTTTTGACAACTATTTGCTACCAGCACCAAAAGATCATTAATGGAAAATACACAGCATGGGGAGTAGTATAAATGAAATTTATTACCTGAAGTCTTGCGAGCAATATTGTTATATTTTCCCTCAGTAAATAAATCATGTGTTCTGACTAGACTCAAAACACTGTTTATAAATCAAATTAGTTCTAATTTACTATATTAAAATGTTTAAATTGATACACTGAAAATAAGGTTACCAACCTGATAGGCAAATACATACTCTTCTTGGTAATTGAAAAAAGGTTACTTATCCAAAGCAGTATTCTTTCCTCTTTTCTGTTCATTTTCTACTGATCGGTTTTCTGTATATTAAATTTCTGTTTCCTTGAGCAGTAATACTCATTTCTAATCCTACATAAATAATTTGTTAAAAGATCATAAACATGAACTGCTAAGATTTATTGTCCCAATGTAAGGCAAACAAGTGAAAGGCAAAAATACATTGAACACATTGTTAGAATGAATATGAATATTAGATTCCTAATATATCCTTTTACAATTGTTAAACATATTCAGATTTCACTGCTACTTGATGACGACATATATGCAATAATAAATACTATATTTTCTCAATTTTAAAAATCTTCATTCAGATTAAATTCTGCTTTCTTTTTGCATTTTCCCTGTGTCAAACCCTGCAACTTTGCATTTGAAGCTGAGGTCTCTGATTTCTATTGCAATAAGCGGGAAAATTATGCATGAAAATTACTAGTTCTCCATAGTTTTTTCTACATTACTCTCTTCTAGTCAAGTTTCCCCCTCAGAGCTCCAATATTTTGCATAGCAAGATGGTGGAGAGTATTTTGTGACTGCAGTAGTGGTTCTCGGTCATTCTGTAGAACATGGCGTCCTCTTGTCTTGGAGGTTCCCTCAATCTGAGGCATATAACTGAACACCAAATTTAGTGCTGGAATTAAGGGAGGTATCAATTACAGCAAAACCCTCTTTCAATGCCACTGACATTTAGAATAAGGGTATCACCTTCATTAGCCTCACAGCACCAAACACTGTATTGAAGACATGCAATGAATAACGTCATTCAGGTACAGACCTGAAGGATATAAAAGAATGCATGACCATTTTCCAAAAGCTGTAAAATAGTCATTTTTTAGCCATTTACATGTGGAGTGCTGTTTTACCAATATGTTATTTGGGCATCTAATAACACTGAGGGTTTGTAAAGCATATCAAAACCACAGACTGATATAAACTGAATTGAGATACTATTGTTAGCAGAATTCAGCTACTAAAACTACTCTTTAGCCACTGATTTAATATTGTGTTGATTAATCTAGCAATGGGAAGGCAGCTGCAATTCTATTAAAAACAGTATAACCAGTATCAGACAGAAAAGATTTCTACTGAGTCTAACAGCCTATCTAAAAGGGAACATGCTTTGGTAGCCACTGAAGTTTAAAAAGCAGTATTAAAAAAGTAACATTGACAATATCTCTTCTAATGCTTATTACCAAACAATTGCATGTGTCACATCCTGCACAAATCCCTCATCCTAAACTGAAAGATCTACAGAATTCCAAGACAGACATTCCCATATGAATCAATTTTACACCGAATTTTTAAACCTTCCATTTACTCCAACTAGCTCTGTTGGAGGGTTATCTCAAGGCCACTAACGCATCTCAGTGAGTCATCCAGGGCAATGTGTTCCAAGGGGCTACTAGTTCTGCTGGATCCATAGGGTAACTGTTCCTGAACAAAACCATGCAACATTCTTAAATGCAATACATATTATGACACAGCACAGAAAATAGCAACGCTAAGAGGACAAACATACGCCTACACAACGTGCTGCAGAAATAAGCTCTTGTGTGATAACTGAGGTAAGCTCTTGCAAAGCTGATGTGAAAGCACCACTTTGCGACTCGCAAGCTATTTACAGCAGGTAGCCAGAAGTATAATCACTAGCCAATTCCAACTACACAACTGGCTTATGTATCATCACAGGAGTCTTTCAGGAGTGCAATGGCTGGCACCCATTTCTTACCGTAGCGAAAAGATACTTCTGAGCTCTGGTGTGACAGAAAGTGCTTGTGGGTTTATGCATGATTTAGGTAGAATTTTAGCCCAAAGCTAAAGCACTGAAACAATAAGCAATGTAAATTTTTAATGAGTTGCNTAAGCAATGTAAATTTTTAATGAGTTGCTCAAATGTTAATTTTGCATGCATCAATTGTGCAACTGAAGTTTTAATTCAATTAGTATTTAAAGTAATTAATGATGAAAGACTATCCAAAAAAGCTTAAAAGAAGGCTTTTGTAATTTATTGAAGTGGCTCATATTCCACCACTTCAAAAAAGGAGAATTAGTTATGTAACAAAAAAGAAAATACGTTGTTTTATTGGGATACTTTTGTAATAGAAAATGAAATTAAAAATGCATTATCTTCTAACATATGGAAAAAAAAAAGCAGAAAAGCTCTCATAAGCACTTTCATTCCCTGGTTTAGTAGGTAATGAACAACTACATCAACTCTGGACTTTACGCCAAGCAAAAAGACCTACAGATGTTACTGCTAAATTCCATATATATTTCTATCACCACCACCACTTATTCCAAGATTATGTGCATTACTACTCATTTCATATCACATGTGCCAAACTTACCTAGTAATTTTTATGAAACACTTTGGAAATCATTTGAGGTCGGATGAGAGTTACCGTCTTTAAACAATCACAATTCACATTTGTTGACATCTGAATGCCATTAAGAAATTTATATTTTTTTCTATCTGTTTTTTAAATTTTATATTACTTCATATAAATTAGCAATGATGATTTTTCTATCACAAAGTTGCAACAGACAAACAGCATGATTCTGGCATTTTAGTGATATATGTATTAATGTGGTCTTAGGCTAAATAAAAAGTCACAAAGATCTTTGAGTATTTTGGTCATTATGTCAGCTTTCTTCTGATGACTACATCAATCACTATGGTTGGTGCTACTTAGATATTTGATTTTTTAAAAAATGAGAAAATCCTATATAAAAGCTAACAGATTTGATCAACATTAGGAATGCTGATTTAAACACCCAGTGGTTTAGTCACAAAGACAATTTTAGTCATTAGTCACATTTTCAGTCATAAGCATGATTTAAATCTCAAATATTTTACTTGTGATGGTTAAAAAATTTTTTCATATCATTCCTACACTGTAAAGAAAAATTACTTCACTAACTTCTCAATCCTTACTGTATTTTAAAGTTTTGGCGACTGAGGATTAAACTACAAGATACTATATATTTACTACATACATACTACAAACTTTACTGTATTTGTTGCAAAATCCTTGTATGACAGGAAAACAAAGAAACACCCATTTTGAAATGGGAAAGCTAAGCCACAAAATTTAGAGTGATTTAAACTGATACTTTTTAAAGTTTACAGAAATATTTAATTAATTACTGACCAGTGTTAACTGCTGACATTTATTGAAAAGAATGGAGTATGGATTACATTTTACATATACAGCTGTCCAGTACAATTCTGGGGGGGTTGTGCATTTGTCTGTGTATGTCATCAATATTTCATCTAATAAAAACAGTTTTCTTTTCAGTGAGTAGAAAAATCAATGCATTAACTACATTGTCAGTGAATCTACAGCTGATGAGGGCAAAGTTTGTATAAAAAGAGCAGGTGTTGTCTATCAGGTGTAAAAAATACTTATGACAGTCACCTCTCTTTTTGTGTGTCTGGATAGGAAAGGTTTTTTCCCTAACCCTTATCAATACTATAAGTTCTTTTAAGTACCTTGTTTCCAATGGCCTTTTTTGGTGGAAAGTTAAAAGTCCTCACT
>VZZY01026021.1:0-11837 GCA_013400335.1 Eurystomus gularis | reverse complement strand
CCCTTCCCTTCCCTTCCCTTCTTAATTTTGTGTTTTTCCTTAATATTTCCTTTTCCTTTCTTTAATTCATTTTAAAAACATCTAACTGTCTCTGATGTTCTGCAAACAGAAAAAAAAAAGAGAGCAAGGAAGAAAAAAACCACTGGATTTAAGAATTATGTCAAAAGCAGGAAAAGGTTATGCAAAGGGAGGATGGTATTAAAGAAAGATTAACAAGATGGATAGAGAGAAAAGAAGCCATAGACAATTAAAAAGCAAAAAAATGAGAATATGAAACTAAAGTTGGAAAGAATCTTGATAGGAATAGAAAAATAATTCATAGTACATCCTTCATTTTGCACAAACGGTTAGGTATTTCAATGAACAGATAAAGATAACAGCAAATGTGGAAGTACTGAAAGTACTGAAGATTTATGAGTTTCTCTCTGAATTTTGTGAGCAATAGAGAAAAAAGTAAAAATAAGATGAGAAGGTGAAGGACAGCAAAATGACTCAAGAATGGATAGTGGGAGGGAATTTGCAGATGTATGACTTCAGTGAGACTTTCAAGAAAGATGTATGATTTTATCCTGGTGTCTGGAATCAAGGCTAATGCTATTAATACCTGTTGAGAAAGTGGATCTGAGAAGATAAGAAAGACTGTTTTGTTATTCCCCGCCCCCCTCCCCCCCCAAATAACTATCATATCTGAATTTTATTATATAGTATCAAATCTATAGGCATGTGTTTGTTGTCTCCTATGTTTATGCCATGAACGACTGCATGATGTTTGACAGGCAGAAAACCTTACATTCTCTCTCTGTCTTGTGATATACATTTACCATTTCTATGTCTGGGCTGTCACTGACTTTACTGGGTATCCATGGAGAGTCACTGGGATAATAGTTGGACATGGGCTTCCTTGAAGTTCAGTACTACTAGTCCATAATTATGATGCAATAGTCCAAGTGATCCATGCTCATTTGCCTGAGAGCTTTCAGTACTTCAGAACGAGATTTATATTTAGATTTTTTGTGAATTTTCAAAACATCTGATACTGAAATCTGGTGAGTAGATATGTCACTGTAAAATCACCACAACAAATTTAGTGTGACCATGTAAAAACAAGACAATAGGGATTTTTACAGTGTGATTTTAATCTGCCTTTCCAATGTCACTTTATAATTCAGTTGATCATTCTAACCCTGCCCTTCTAACTTCTTTAGCTGGCAAAGGAAAAATCAAGAATTTAAGGTTAAATTATTGTGGCTTTGAGTGATACAGAAGATTTATGGGTTTCCTGACACAGCAACATTTTTACTTGTCAATATCTGAAAATTCAAGCACCCCCAGTACAATTACGAGTAATTTGTCATCTCAGTATTTGACTTGTCACATTAAAATAAGATATTTGATATGTCACGTTAAAATAAGATATTTGATATAGCATTATTTTCAATCTTTCATATATAAAATCATTTGCAATTAAACACTAATTATTTTAGTAGACTTCCCTACAGAAAGTTACAACAGTATACATAAAACATTACTCTGAAACCTCTTCAATTACCAACCATGACAGTAATTTCTTGCACCTACAATAGAAAATAATATCTGTGCATAATTTCAAATTTTTGTTTAACATGTTGAGCATTAAATTTTATTGGTAAGCAAGACATAGAGCAAACAAAAATAAATAATCTTGCCTATGCTCTTTGCTGTGCCATGGTATTGAAATAGATGATCGTTGACATTTTCTTCTAAGTGATAGAACTCCTAAAAGAAAATACTTTTTACTTTTCTTTTGTTGCATGTAATGTAATGTTTATTAGTAGCAATTTGCTGCTGCAGAGTTCCTTCTCATTTTAAGTCATTTTATATGGCTCATAAAATATTCCTTTTTCTAAGCAGATTATTGATTTCTTGCTTGCGTGTCCTGCACATCAAACAGATAGTATCATTTTGCATAAACTTTTTCATTAGATGAGCATTTCCAAAGATAAAGAGAGAGTTATGATATCATATAAATTTCTACAAAATGTGGAAAATACAAGAATGATGTTTTGGAACTAGCACTAACACTCCCTTAAGTGCAAACTTCTGTGTTAAAATATTTTTGATATTTCATATATACTGTAAATTATTTTTACTGAAATTCCCTCAGTAAACATCATAAACCCTAACATGGTTACATGGATTCTTAATAAGCTATTCATAGTTCTTTATGTTTCACTTAAAAGTATGTAGTTTGCATGATAGAACAGAAAGAAAGGAAGACAATAAATAAATAAAAATAATCGAAGATAATAATACAAGTTGTTATATCCCCAGGCACTTCTTCTGTTTCAGTGTATCCTAAGAGTCCAAAAAGTCTATTTCTTTTTATTTTTACTCTTGTTATGACCAAAATAACCTAAGTGTCTGTGATGGAAGAAGAGAATACAGTCCATTATGTGAGGGGAGAAAATAAAGCAAACAAAGCCGTTACTGTAAAACAAGTTTTAGCACCATATAATACACACACAACATAACCCAATTTATGTCTGTTGTTTTTAAGGTGAATCTCTGTAAAATTTTGCAAATGTAAGGACCACGAAATATTTATTTCTTTAGTTCTTCTGATAATTTACATAAGAAAAAATGGTGTTTCTCTCTCCCTTCCTACTCATTAGTCAGAGAATAAACCTGCTCGTCAAATGATTCACTCAAACATAGAATTATTTAGCACCTCTTACCTTTACCTCCTATAGCAAGAAGGAAATGATCGTAAAAGCATAAACCTTGTGGTCATTAGGATATCTCAGTCCTGTAATGTAGCCCAAAATCTTTAAATTCTACTCACTTTTGGTTTGATCCTCAGTATATTTTATTACATAAATATCTTATTATGTTCTATAACTCAGGATGCTCCCACCACACATTATTACAGATGTAAATTTTTAGTGTATTTTCAGTCTGTATTTGTATTTTATATCTCCTCATCTGTTTCACCCTGCTTCCAGTGTCCATTTCCCTCTTCTTACCTAGAGCAGCAAAAGTCATGGCTGTCATCTCTGCAACCTGCTTGTGTACCTCTTGTTAAGAGTTTATTATCAATCCTGATGATTTTGTCCTCACCTTGGTTTGCACAATTGTGTCTAACTTACTTTAATAAATCTTCCATAGCCTTTAAATAAATCTTCCATAGGCTTCATCAGATAAACATCTGATAAAAGGATAATTACATTAAATGAAGACCTGGGCCAAGACAATAGCAGGTGGAGAAACCCCGGTGATTTGCCCAGCAAACTGAACACATGGAGTTGGCAGTTCCTTGGTGCATCTAAGGACAATGATAAACCCACAGGAATATGCTCTCTGTCTACTGCCTGCACAAAGGGATGGGGAGCAGGCAGCAGCCTACCTTCCACCAGACTGGGACATGAGAACTCACCTGGGTCCTGAAGATATCTGAAGATGGCAACCTCCATCACAATTCATTTTAATCTGAGGTTGTATCCACCGTTCCTTAAGAAACCCTCTAAGTATTGTGCACTGTTATGGTTTTCATGCTGTTAAACTGTTATGCAACCTGAAATATTTTTTACATCTGCCAAATAGTCTCTTTTATTTTTTCATCTTATGTGTAAAAACCTATGTGTAGTGTCATTCTTCCCTCTCCCCTTCTTTTGTTTTCCTGATGTGAAATCAAACTTTGCATGCTTAACACTGATTTTTTCCTGCTTCAGATTCATTCACTCATGGATTTTTTTTATTTACTTTTTCAGGTACAGGGAATAATCCATCGGAGTAATGTCAGCTGCATCCCAGAAAATGCCTGTGTGGCTGTCTGTGGTACTTAATAAAAAAAAGCCCCCAAAGTAATTAATTTTTAATAGATGAAATATCAAGGTCTTGCTCATAGAAACACCACTAAGATTAGCTCTCTCTGCAATAAATTGGGTGGGTCTGTGCTACATAGCAGCTAGCTCTAGCTGCTCTTCAGTTTCGTGGTGATAATAACCGCTGTAACTCATATTTAGATTTTATTTCAGTCCAAAGGTTTTTGAAATAGGTATCTGATGCCTTTACACTACTTTGTTTTTCCACTCAGGGTAACTGCTTCACACATTTTGTTCCTGTTGTCGTCTATTATAGGGGGATTGGAGCCAAGGACTGCAGCAGACCTAAGTTTTGTATGGGCTACTGGAGGAGCAGGGAGTGTGTTTGAGTTCTTGGGGAACAATGTAACACTCATATAGAAGTTGGCTTAAAAAAATCCCTGGTTGAGCTTTATCTGACTAATCTTTCTATATAAGCTCTTACATACATGTAAGCTCTTCTTGTGGGCAGTGGACAGAATTCGATACTTATCTTTTTGTGAGGTAAGTACCTAAAATATGTCAAACACACTGAATCTAAAAAATGGTCATATCTACTATTAACTGCGAAGAGTCTTGACTGCCTCATATGCAGAAATCTGTACTATGGAAGTCCAAGATTAAATGAGATATAACCTCCCTCAGTGCCTGAATCCAAAATCTTTGGGACTGTGCAACCTGAGCTTTTCCATGACACAGCATTTTTGAATTTGTTTATGTCAAAGCTTGTTAAAATACAGTTCTCCGCTTCCACTATCTTTCTTTTTTTTTTTAAATAGAATGTGATAGGTATGCAACTAATATTCTATTACAGATGCTGGGAATCTTCAGGGGCTTGTGTCTAAGATCTGTCCATCTTCCTTAAAAAATGCTAATATAAGCCAGCCATTTTTTATGTCATAAAGGCCAGCAATCTCCAAACAATATATTATGAGTAGTTCAACATCCTGTTGTTGTCCAAAGCAATTCATTTCCTATTGTATTGACCAACTGAAACAAATGATTCCAACAAGTCTTTATAAATTTTATGTTCTCTCCTTGGCACAATTCTGTCACATAAGAAATATTACAGCTACTGGTCATGGCACAGTCTAGAGATTAGTTCAGCTTTTGTGATAAACAGGTAATCAGTCATAAATCCCCTGAAAGACAGCTGGCAAACATCTGGAAATGGCAAAGAGTACTTGATTAGACCCCAAGATTGTCACAGATGTACAGTAAAGAAAACATAATTTTTAAGTTGAGCAGGCCTTCATTCCCAGCCTTTTAACATTCTTCACTTTTGGAGTGAAAGCTCCTTAGATTCACAGTACAATATAATCCCTCTATTACCAAACTGTTGCTATAATATTTCAGTTAGAGGAAAGACTAAAACGTCCTGCTAATTACTGTGTAACTATTTAAATAAAAAATGAATTAATTACACTGAAAATTAGAACATTCCCTGGATTTCAGGTACTTTAAATGTCACCTGATTTTTAATCATATAAAGTAAGTATTAAATTCTCTCTCTATTACCTTTGACTTAGATCAGACTCACATTTTATGCCTAAATGGTTTAACAGCTTTTCTCTTCAGTGATAATTAAAGATAAAATTTCCTAAATATTTGAGTCAGTGGATCAGTGCACAATGTACACATGTAGAGAACAGCATTCAGAATAAAATAACCTGAGCTTTCCAGAGAAATATAATGCAAAAAGCTTAAAAATAAGAAAACTGGAATATTATTAGTGCTCAGTTAAGTGAATATTATTTACTTTAATCTGCATCAATTTGCTAAGCTTTGCTTAGTGTGGTAGTAGTACTAATATATGCAGTATTACCATGTAAAAAATGTTCATTTATAATGTCCTAAAAATAGAGTAACATCAGGAAAAAGCTACATGCAGAACAACTGTTTCTTGTTGCCTTCAGTCTTGTTCATGCTGAGTAGGAATTACTCCAGATGTAGTCTAATTGCAATCCATTTGAATTACTCCAGTGTATAACTGAACTCACAAGGTCATGACTTATTTCCACAAAGACAGGTTATGATGCCACAAGTAATTTTTTTCTGGTGGTAAAACTGATTTAAGACACCTCCATCTCAATTTCTTTTTTTAAAATCTGCTTTTCCATATGCCAGCATTCACCTGCCTACGACTAGCATAGCTGTACATTTGCTTCAGGGAAGTGTTGCAAGCCTGGCCACAAAAATAACAAGCCTAAACAAATAAACAAAGAAACAAACAAACAAAAAACCCAAACAAAATAAAAATGTATAATCTAAGCTGCCAAATTTTAGCTAAAAGTAGATGAGACAATTCCCATTTTGCTAAATAAGGCATATCATTATTGAGTTTAAGGAGGCTTTTTTTTCTTCCTTTTAATGTTTGTAGGTAGAAGAACTGAAAACAACGTGGGGAAAGAACATTTTTTTTGTATTCCACATCATGGAAGAAATACATGTATGCTTACCTAATATTTAACATCAAGAGTCCTATCTGACAAGAAAACACAACCCTGACCAATAATGTTCTTCTTTGAAAGAACTATAAAAAACTACCCATGACATAGTATTGTGCACGGACCAGTCTCTTTCAACCTTCTAATACCAGGCATTGCCAAGGATTTAACTCTGTGGCTAATTCTGTGGTCTGAACTGCTGTGATAATACCTTCCTCCAATACTCTGCACTTTTTTTCCTCTTCCTTTTGTCAAGATTTTCTATGTCTTTTTACCTCTATCTTTACTTCATTGTTTTTCTATTAACAAGAATATTCTTATCAACAGGATGTCACCACTGCTCAAACAGTTGCTTATCTGAAGTGATACACAGCCTCAAAATCTTTCTAGAGCTTGAATAAATATATGGCATGAAATAGTCAGTAAAGAGATATGGGCTAAGACAAGGATATTATTGATTTTGAAAAAGAATTCTGAAATTGTTATTAAATAAATATTAGATCTTATTTTATGTTCAATACTAATGCAACCTCAATAAAAATGAAATTAGATGATGCAAAGTAAGATTATGTATCCATTTTGTTATTGCTGGAAAAGCTAAAAATTTCTAATTATTTAAGTAATTAGTTGTAAATTTTTCCCACTGAACATTTCAGTGCTGCTTGTCAAATGAGGCAATTCAGGCAATAACCATTAAGTAAGAAACCCAGAAGCTATCATACACTAAAGCATGAGAGAGATTGAATAATTTAAACTAGATTTTTCCCTGTCAAAGAAAGTCTTATGAAGACTCCTTGTAAAGAGCCTTAGAGTCTGACCTTTGTAAAGATATTTACTGCTTAGATATCAGAACAATTACACAAAAGAGAAATTACATGACTGGAAAGTACCCTCATCATTAAGAGGAAAAATCCTTCTCTTCTGCTTCCCCTTTCCTTTACAATATATTGTTTGGAGGCAACACTAATAGATTTGTGCACAGCTTTCTTTCATATTTTGAAAGTCATTAGATAATTTTTTGTAAATTAGTCCCAATTTGCATTTTAATTTGACAATCATCATGATTAAAAAGAGAATACAGGAATTGCACCTGTGTTCCTAGTTCTAGTGGCTTTTAACATTATTTCACATTGAACACTCATTATGATAATCTTGCAAAATGTGCAGTGGAAACTGATGTTTCGTACAGCATGAAGTATAGTGTGTCCAGAAATTAAAACTTAATTTTTAATTTGAAAATTTTCTCAGTAGTTTTGGATAGTCTGACATAAATATGGCTGGCTTTTATTCTTAGTACTTATGTTAAGCCATAATATTCCAACTTGCTGGACTGTAGAGAGGAACATAACTTAAAATACAATTTAATTAAACAGTTTCCAGAAGAATTGTGTTTTCTTCACTCGTATTCTTTTTAATAGTTACAGATTTTCCTATTTAATCCTGAGGTGTCTTAATCCACATTAATTACCAGGTACACTTTTAATCTCACATTCATTATGATGGTAGTCATTTCATTCCCCCTCCAGGTTCTATTCACCCACAATAACCCACTGATGAGAGCCAAGTTGTTCTCACTATTCCGTTCTTAGTTCATCTCTTCATTTCATAGTTATTATTCTTCAAGAAAAGAAGAGCAATTGGAGCAACTGAGATTCAATTACTCTTCATTTTTCCTTCAAATCTCCTGTGGCTTTGCCTATCCCTCTCTTAATATTTATAAGCAGAATTTTATTTGTACAATAATTTTGTCCTTACATCGAAATAGTATTGGGTGCTTTGTAACCACGAAAAGAAAATTAAATGTTTTAAACCTTTCTCCGTCTTTGAAGAAAAGCTTTTGTCTTCAGAGTTGTTTATGGTACTGATTAAAATCTATTATTAGTTGAATATATATGAGGAAAACAATTCCAACTAATCAGAAAAATCCTGTTTCCTTGATTTCCTGTTAATGATGAGTGCTTTAATATCTGAAAGCATGTTAATTATATCTCTGATTAACCAGAGTGATTTGTCGCTACATTTTTATACTTTCATATATTTCACAACAAGCTATAGTGTAGTGTTTATGTAGATAAGATAAAAATTAAAAAGTAACATTGCCATGGTGAAAATGGTGATTGTAGAGATCTTAAAAGTCATTTCCTGTTTCCTTCAAAAAAAAAAAGGAAAAGATGACTCAAAAAGAGTAAGAGCATATTAAAGTGCTTGCATTGTTAAATAGAGTGGTTAATGACAGCAAAAGAAAAGACTTCCAGATGATTTCAGATTACAAATTCAGTGATCATAAGTGGACATGAAAGAAAAACAACACAGAGTTGATGTTAAAAGGTACCTTTTCACCTGTAGAACAGTAAATATACAGAACTGTCTAGCAGACAAGGATACTGAACTAGAAATATGAGGATTAGTCAAGGCAAAACTAGAATATATGAAGGGAACAAAAAAGTTTAGAAAAGTGTTTTATGAAGCCCCACAGCTTTCCTGCCTGCCTCTCTTTTTTCTTCTGTTTATAGTGCATTTCCTTCACCACAGTTTTCAGCCCTGTCAACATTTGTGATTTAAATAGCCGAATTAATTAATGGATTTATCTTGTTCTTGGTTAAGTTATAAAATAAAATAAGTATAGCCACATGAAAAAATTGCAATGCAGTGAGTCCTCTTGTGCAGAAGCTAGGAACACACCTTTATGGAATTTATGAGTATGAGAACTGCTATACTGTGATATTTATACCCGCCAAAAGATTACCATATTTTGAATCTAGAATTTTTTGATGTGAATGTGATCTCTACAATGGATTTAATAACCATGTATAGAGGTCTTAAAAGTCTGAAATATTTTGTTTGTTATGTATTCTTTCTGGTATATATGTGGATAACTCCTACTAAAATCAAGTAAACACTTTAATTAAAAAAACCCAAAAACACAACAAACCAAACAACAACAATAAAAGGATTCAGATATATTTAGTTGTGCTAGTGTTCAACACCTTCCTTAGGCTTTCATATTATGTAGTCACAAATGGCTTGATACTTCAGAAAAAAAGAAAATACAAATAGTATGTTGCAGTTGGAGTTGGGGGCAAAGCTGAAGCTGAATGAACCTGAATCTCCATGCAATTTTAAAATTGCAAGCTGTATTTTGCAATTCTTTAATCCATCATTTTTTTCTTTTCTATTCTATTCTATTCTATTCTATTCTATTCTATTCTATTCTATTCTATTCTATTCTATTCATATTGTTTCCAAATTATTAAAATGGTTATGGAATCTCCCTCCAAATGTAGCTAGAGATTTTAGCTGGAAAAACATGGAATAGGAAACCTAGAATATATAACAGAAAGTGATAGTCACTGAGACGTGAGTGACTTAGTTTTAGAGGTGGCTTTGAACAGTACTTGCGTTAGAGATCATACATAACTCATTTTCCTATGTTTAGCAAATTCACACTGAAAAAAGGTAAACAACTAAACAAATGTGTTCAGAGCTAAGTTAACTGTGCAGTGAAAAGTCCAGGTGTCACAGAGTATTAAAAATATTTGGAGTTATGCAGCTACTTAAACAGGAGGAACTAATGCCATTTTAGAAAGCTAAGTATACTCATCCCTAAAATTTTCATTATGTAATTATTTGATTTGCATTGAAAACATAATCAATTTGCATCTAATAAAGGTAGAAAAAATCCATGCGGCAATTGTGTTGGTTTTGGTTCAGACAGAGTTAATTTTCTTCATAGTAGCTGATATGTGGTTATTTTTTGGATTTGTGCTGAAAGTAGTGTTGGTAACAGAGGGATGTTTTGTTATTGATGAGCAGTGCTTATACAGTCAAGGCCCTTTCACCTTCTCACAACACCCCACTAGCAAGAAGTTGCACAAGAAGTTGAGAGAGACACATCTGAGACAGCTGACCTCAACTGACCGAAGGAATATTCCATATAATGTGACATCATGCTCAGCATATAAAGCTGGAGGAAGAAGAAGGAAGGGGGAACATTCACAGTTATGGCATTTGTCTTCCCAAGCAATCGTTGTGCACAATGTGCTCTGTTTTCCTGGAGATGGCTGAACACTTCCCTGGCAATGGCAAGTAGTGAATTAATTCCTTGATTTGCTTTGCTTGTGTGCATGGCTTTCACTTTACCAATTAAGATGACTTTATCCCAAACTACAAGTTTTCTTACTTTTACCCTCTGATTCTCTTCCCCATTCCACTGGGGAGGAGTGAGTGATTGACTGTGTGCTGCTTAGTTACTGCTTGGATTAAACCATAACAGTAATGTAACTGCATTAGTTACAGGTAACATGAATTATATTTGTATAAGCTCTTAGGCTTTTTTTTTTTAAAAAATCCTGCCATGGAATTGAAGAATATTGTCATCACAATTTTAACTTTTTGCAAAATGCTTAGATACAGTAAGTGGTTCTAGCTATTTTCTAGAGAGAATTATTTAATACTGATAACAGTTTAAATATATATATATTTGTGCTAGGTAATGAATATTTTATATATTTTCTAATTAAGGAGGATCAAGTTTTCCCAGTACCAAAATGAAGAGCAGAAAGCTCTTGGCTCTGGTAAGAAGTCCTTCCGATGAGCTTATTTATTTATTAATATTTTTGTGCCATGTTAATATCTGGATGCACTATTAGTCTTGCATGTTTTGCCAACAAGTTGGCAGGTCCAATCCAGGATGTGAGTCCATCCTTCCATCCTTGCTATGTCACAGGGCTCTGCCAGAGAAAAAGTTCCTTCCCTCATTTTCTTTCTAAGGATGTATGGATGGTCCTTCTTGGACAACCATGACCAAGCAAAGAGAAGTGTTAAGTCTAATTTACCATACGGGATACATAAGGCATGTTGCTCTGACAAAAGAAGGAAGAGTCTGCATCCAGTAAAAAGACTTTAATGAGGCTGGTGCTAAACTTGAATAGAGAAGCTGCAGAAATATTCCTGCGTAGCAACAGGGATGATATTCTACTATTTATAAGTGGGTACATCATTGGCTAGGATACTGGGCTGGTCATGCCAATGCCTCATCCAGCATCCAGTCACAGTCTCCCGGTTTTACTAATTCACAGTGACAGTTTGCAACTCAACGCTGTAACTACACATTCACTAAAAACATTCAAATATGTTCTGGCAGGATCACATAGATTCAACAACACTATTCTGTTGCACAACAGCCTGGAGAAATACTGTTATTCCCCTTTCTGTCTGATCCTTCTAGCAAATATCTTGCTTCTTTTTAGAATTTGCATTTGTGCATTCAGATAAGCAGGAATACAAAGTGGAAACTGAATAATTTTATCTAATGATGTTTTAAACTGAACTATACTCTTTTTTTTGGTCCCATTCCTTTCTTATAATGTTCACATATATATGGATGGAACTATATTTCCTTCCCTGTAATTTTTTTTTTTTTCATTTTCCTTAGTCATTTAAAAAAAAATAATTACGGAGTAGGATACACTGTAATTTGGATTCTATAAAGACTTGAATCCCCATTTCTCTCTTCTGTGTAAGTACTGTGAGGTACTGGAGCGGGTACAGA